>JAPYZS010000877.1:0-69526 GCA_030522925.1 Trissolcus japonicus
TCCATCGAAAAAGACTTCAATCTTACACCATTTTGAAGGTTGAAGCCTGTACTTTTCGTTTTTTAACATGAAAAAAATTAATTCTTGATACCAGATGGCACTACAGTCGATTAATTGTATTTTATTTTCTTTTAAATTTTAAACTTGATTTTACTAAGGCACATTAACTTTTTTTGATTTGAAACAGAAATTTTGGCTCTCATTTAACAATTTTCTGTAACATAAATGCAGGAGGTCTGCATGTTTAGAATCACCTGCAACCTGCATCAGGAAACTCAGCAGTTTGTCAACTTTTGATTAATTTGAAAATTAAATTTAACTTTCATTATAATTTGATGGATTTCATTTTAAAATTTTGTATTTAAATGAAAAGTATACCACTGAGAAATTATCATCATATCTTTATAATATACGTATTTATATGCATAAGAAATTAGTTACTAATTTTATGCAACATCTGTCATTAGATCCTTTATTCACAAAAATACATAGGGGAGTAAATTTGGACCTTTAATTTCAAATGACGATTGCAAAGTCATTTTTGGGTAAAAAAAAAGCCTTTTATTTTCATCGTCTTTCCGTATAGAATAAGAATATCGCATACTGACAAGAATATAGTTCAAAATATATTTATATACTTGAAATATATTCGTATATATTCTACATATATCTCATTTATAAATTATTTATAAAGCGGCAATAGCTTACATAAATTTAATATAAAATAAATATATTATTTATATATATAAATAACTTATAAATGAGATATATGTAGAGTATATACGAATCTAATTTAAGTATATAAAATATACGTTAAAAATATTTTGAATTATATTTTTGTTTCTATGGGATTATCCTATTGGGATACCAACAGTGCGCACAATACTGCTTTGACGAAAATAATACGTCAGTTGCAGCTTCCCATTTTTATGCACAAAACGGGAATGATTGAATAAGTGTGCAAAATCCGCAGAACCTATTACTTGTCATGTCAGATGGTAGGTGTATATATATGAAAAGATACGATGCAAAATAGAAAAGATTTGTAGCGCACACGCTGACTGGCGTTAGCGCTGCTGGAATTGAATACAACGGAACGCACAACGGGGGAAGCGTATAAATAACTGATCAAGATGCATACCTGTCATCATATGCATTATGATCCGCGGAGAAGTTGTATCGACACCCGTGGCGTGAAAAAGAAAAATTGATTTCTGATGTGTGGAATTAGGACGATTCAGTTTTGCAAACACAATTCGTATCAGTTGCGCACTGTCTCTCGTTGCGGTGAATTCTTGTTTGTTTGTTTTTTTCCAATAAAAAAAAAAAAAAAAATAGATGTGCCCCCATGTGCAAATCGACGATTCGTAAAATATGCTATATTTTTCAACGCACCGCTCGCTTGTTTTCAATTTCGTCATTAATGGGATGCACAGCTATACTTTGGTGCCCCTCTTCGAGATGTCTGAATGTTGTTGCATCTCGACGATTTTGAAAAGCTCCGAGCATCTAAAATGTTGGTTAAGGATGGAAAACAACATTCATAATACTGGATCTATAATGTGCAAGCTTTTAAGTGTCGTTTCGCATTCTTTTTTTTATTACTATCTTGTAAGCTGATAACGAAAAAAATTGAAAAAAAAAAATAAATAAATAAAAAAAAGTAAAAAATACAAATTCCCTTGGAACAAATTCGTAATTGAATAAAATTGATAGACGATTCACCGAGACTGGCGCCCGTAAATAAACTCGCGGGTTAACCTCATTTTTCGCGCTACTTTCTCGGCGTCCAGTGTATTGGGCAAATAAAAATGCTGAAGAGAAAATTTTTTTTTTGTTTTCGGAACGCAAATTAACATAATCGTACGTTACATTGTTGACGCATTGGTCATTGTTAGCGAGCCGAGAGACCTGGCCCGAGGATACGCGAGGACTTTCTAACTGAAAGTTGCGAGCTTGTCATCGACGGTCCGTCCTGACTGATCGTTCCATCAGACATTCAAAGACGAGAAGGGTGAGTCAGCGCGCGGATTCAGATCTCTTGAGCGTGGTTGATTGAGTTCTTTAATGAAACAATAAGTACAACGGGAATCAGCTGCAAGTATCGGGACGTGTTAATCATGGATAAAAAAAGAATGAAGTTTTATTGAAGTGATAAATATCCGTGCAACTTTCTCCTCACTTGAAAAAAAAATTTTTTTTCAATAAAAAGAGTAAACAAAATTATTTGAGGTACTTTTTGATTCCGCCAATGAACCGCATGTACCGTTAGCAGTAACACATCTGACGTCGTGAAAGATGTTTTATGAGCCTTACATGACATACGAGGCAGCTTCGGGCTACGAATTGTTTGGGAGTAATCGATTGCCCATATTATTTAAATTTAATGATCATTATAAATTTTCAATACGTTCAATTCTAATGTATGCAATTGGACCAGGGAAAACGGACAAATTTGCTCGGGTCTTTAACATAGTATGGGTTTTTGATCACCCAACTTAATTTGCAAAATACGATTGCGGGTGAATTATCGGCTCGCGCGGAAACCTTCGTTCTAAAATTCATCTGATTAACCCCTTGCATGTCGTTCTAAGCTTCTCCTTTCCCGCTCGGCGCACTCTGTTTCGATTTCTCTTTTAATTCTTGTCTCGCCGATCTTTCCCCCTTTCCTGTCGCGGCTTGCGCCCACTCGGTGCATTCCAGTGCATTCCAGCTAGTTTCCGCAGACCGTGCGGCCCCATTGCTATCGCGCCTCGTACATTTTGCTCCTTATCGCCGACGAACTTTCTTTACACGGATGCGCCAAAAAGAAAGGTGAAAAACCCTTACGGGACCTTCGTGAAAAAAGCCTACTGACATTCGTGATAAAAAGTATCAAATATATTGTCCGCATTCGCGCTCGCTGTCCCGCCGGTGTTTGTACCGTTATTTATGGCCTTATGCATATTAACACATATAAGATTGCCGATGAGATGTGTTTCGTGCACGTTCCTACTTCTTTTTTTCTTTTCGTCTTTCTCTCTCTATCTCCCCGAATTAAAATATTTTGCAGCTTTCTGTGTTGCTATTGACATGATTATGGTTACACAAAGTGCAAGATTTATCATGCGCTTGAGTGCTAACAAGCCAACGTTAAGGATTTAATAAGCCGAAAAAACATTAACAGTTTTTTGATCCACATCGTCGGGTATGACCGAGCAGGTTTTTTCGAACCCATACTTTTTGTCGTGATAAAAGTTATTTTATATATATTTTTGGAGCAAAATTCGTTACATACTTAAAACGCCAATGGATGAATAAAAAAAGGAGAATTCTTTTGAAAAATCGCTCTGGCATGATTCTAGCAAATTATGCCTCTATCCCATACAGAAGATTTTCGGTTGAGAATTTTTCCGTAACCGATGCATTTATATGAAAAATGATGAATGGAAATCTTTGTAGCTGAACCGAGGCGGAACATGTGGCACATTATATGCAGATTTCAGAACACGAAATCTACTTCTGTTACAAAATGTCGTACCGACAAGACAACTGTTTAAGGTCGCAAAAAATTTAAAATAATATCACTTTTCATGACTTTCCAACGATCCGACATCGATATTCCGCAAGTTCACGCTCGATTTAACAGTCGAATGATTGCCACGTAGTTTATATACGACCGAACAAAAATCTGTGTATTCTGACATCACGGAATCGAACTTTGACCTTATGCGATTGGCTTTCATTAAACATGGATGAATAATTTGACCGTCAAATCGACGGAACCGACTCTGAACGAGAAATAAAAAAAATGAATAACTTTCTGTTCACTTTTCTTTTCAAAAAAAAAAAAAAAAAAAATATTTCCATCCCGATACTCTGCGAAGATTACTTTTCACATAGATAATTTCAAAGTTTCGGCAAACCATGATTGAATGACGAGTGGAAAACTCTTTGAAGTCAGAGGTACCGAACAGTCTATGAAACTTGGTTTTCACGACAGATATCAGCTTGGCAAAAACCTCTCGCAGTTATATCCAACGAGGCTCTTTCATCATACCAACATTTCCATTCGGAGTTAGCGTGATTTGGGAGAAATCAATTAAACCGCTGAGTTTAAATAAATTGTACGATTGAGCACGTGTATTAAGTAAAAAAAAAAAAAAAAGAAAAAAAGAAAAAACACACTGAGAGACAATGACGGAGAAAACAGCATTTTTCTATTAAAGAAATTGTCATTTGTCTTTTAGGTTTGTTGTCATAAGAGAAATGAATCCGCAAGCGCGCTTTCGCGAATAAAATTTTTGCGACGCATTATCTTAATCAAAACGGCGTTAAGAAAATGGAACGGAAGTGAGGGGAAAACGAGACGAACAAAAAAGAAGGGGAAGACAAAAAAAATAATCAGACAAGCGACCGATATACGAGAAGACCTTGCAAAAGCGCGTTACGATGCTCTTCATTTGGGAGTGCTATAAATGTCATTATCAATCGTGCCATACCCCATTTGGGTTCCAAAGCTTAAGCGATTTAAAAATTGAAATACCATTAAGCACCATCTTCTCTATGACTTTTTTTTCTCCACCTACACAGATAAGAAAAAGGACAATTCAAACCGTACGGAGAAAACGTTGGGGAACAATTCTGATGATTCCTCTTATTTTTTATCTAAAAAAAGCTCGGAAAATACGTTATTATAACTTTACGAGTGGGAATTAGTTCCTTTTTGTACCATAATAAAATTCGAGAAGAGAACAGTTCATTTTTTATTTTCTACCTTTTTATTTTTCAGACCCGGAGAATTTTATTGCTGTTAAGAACAATTCCGCCCTGACATAATTACTTTTTGTGCGCACCGCATTTTTGGATGTGCAGCGCCGGGGTGATTTAGAGAATTTTTTTTAAGGTTGCCTTGTAATGATGCGTTCACCTATAAATTTATCAGCGTTGTGGATGCAGTACATTACATGACCCTACGAAGGGAGAGAAAAAGAACTTTCTAATGCCGGCCGGGTGACAAGTCTTACGGGCTCTAATGACTAGTGAGAGAGAAAAAGAAACGGAAAATGCTCGAGACTCTGATACACACCGTACGCGTTGAAATGAGATTTTTGCGAGTTGCAAAAAAACTTGATGTGGCTGTAATTGCCAAATCATTTCAAAGAGCTTTACTCAACGAGACTGTTACGAATTGAGGCGTTTTTTAATTAATAGGATTAGACGATTTGTCAATTGAATGAACTTTGTCACTCGAAGACAATTTTAGAAGTCAATTATCAAAGTTTCTATTCAGTTTGGGAGAGGTTTTATATGGCCGGGATTGCTTCAAACTTGGGTCAATATTGTCTGTAAGATTTTTGTTTCACTTGATGTAACAAAACCGAAACAGAAGCGCCATCTACACTGGGGCGAGAATTGTCAGACTAAAAGTCCGCTCTCGGTCTCGGTTTGATTTAAGTTTCAAGTACTAGACTTTAAACTTAAGCCAAAACATAACCCGAGCTGAATCGGAGTCTTCCGGCTCGATAATAATTACTGCCGAAAGTTGCAGCCTGTCGAGCAAAGCAAACGTCCGCGAACAAGTCTGTTGAACCGAGTTTGGCTCATAGTTTCAACAAACATGCGGCATCGTATTGTAGATATTAAGCATTATAGTGAACATACGTTGTTATTACTCACGCGTTGAATTTACATGACGCCGCGCGGTATCGCGTGCCAGAAGCTTCAAGACCGAAGTCGGCCAGCGGCTCTGGTGTTTCAATTTTTGCCAAACCCACAAGAGAGTAGATGACACACGTAGATTGTTTTGCGCAAACGTAACTTACAAAATTGATCTAAATTCAACATTGTCCAATCTATAAGCAGGCTGGTTGCGAATATTTTGAAACAATCTGCTTGTGAAAATTTTACCGTATCTGATTTTCATGGAGGAATTTTTAAGATTTGCGGAGTTGCAGCGATTTCGGTTGAACGAAACTTTTTTTGCGCGGATCTGAATAAAGACATGAGAGCATGATTGAATGAACAAGGCATAATTTAATGCGAAAAAGTTGAAACCGAAAATACATAAAGTCGAAAAGCCATTGTGAGAATAGATAAGAAGAGAGCCGAAAAAAAAGATAGGATTTCTGGACGTGTTGAGTTATTTGCCGATCAATTTCTGTTTCAGAATTGCACTTGGGATCTCGAGGCCCCCAGACTCCGAATCTCATTACTTTTGCAACTAACAGATTCGTGAATTGTGTGAATTTCTGTTCTGTTCTTGTTGCTGAACTCAAAGCCGTAAGTCCAACCAAAGAAACTGTTTCATTTTCTTTTTTATCCACATAATGAAATAAATAAATTCGTCTTAACAGTTTGCAGTTTGAAACTATTTAATCGTTTTTGCTTAAAAAAATTTAATTACAAGAATTTGATAAAAAACATAGAATCTGGACGATTTACAAGAGTTTAGTATTGCAATCCTGAAGTCAAAGGACAGTAAAGTACAATGAAAAGTGAAATTTTCAAATGTTTAGTAGAATTCGATCTCCGGTGGGCCCTCTCTCACTCTTGAACGAAATCTCATCGAGTCCACGGGGTTGATTTCAAGAATCGTCTCATGAATCGTTTCATCTCATTCGGCTTTATGGGATCGCTGATAAATCGATAGGTTATATTGCGCATAGCTGAAAAGTACACTAAAAATTGTTCCGTTACCGCACACTGAGAGAGCGATAAGATTTCCACGACGATCGAGCCAATAGTGCAAAATGATGCCGCTTGGGTACTTCGCCGCAAATTATTATGATGGGACAAAACGTGTTCCACGGGACAATGCCAGCGCCATGCATTACTGCGCCGAACCCTCTCTCGATCAAGTGTAATGTGCCCCATGCATATCTTTTATGTTGATTTATTGCACTTAATATACAAACGCAAGCGGAGCAAACGTAGAGAATATTAACCACAAAATTTATATTCCCCGCCTGTGAAGGAAAGTTCCGTGACCAACGATCTATCGATTAACTATAGCAGCGTGTTTTGAAGGGCTCCCGAATAATCGTTTTCGCACTTCTTTTTTGTTCAGATTGGGTTATATTCGTATCGAATAATTTATCGTAATTCAATTTTTTTTCTTCTGACGGATTTTTTTTCCGTTCTACTTCAACATATTGTTTAATAAGGTGCAAATAATCAACGATGTCACTCCATTGGCTTTCCGTAACTAAAAAAAAAACGATTTTACACAATATAATTTCAGTGGTATTTATACTCTTGTATTGAACCGAAACGAAATCAGTTAAGACAATAAAATTCCAATATACGTAATTACTCCGTGTATTCTGAATGCAAAGTAGCTACGCTCCATTAAGACAGTGGATGGGTGGCGCTGACAGCTCAGGTAACTTGAGCACGACCCGAGCCGGGTTGATTGTGTATTGAAATAGTATGATTATTGTAATTTGAATTGTGCTTGTTATGTTCGAGTGCACTTGGAAGGCTCTCTTTTTTAATAATAGAGAATAACACTCTCACAATGAAGGTCAGAATACAATTCATCATCGGGGTGTATTATACACATAACTTTAATAATAAATCGAGCTATTTTACACGCACACTGAGAAAACTTGTAATAAAAATTACTATACGTCTGGATTGCCAAGAGTTATAGTAACTTTTATTAGAAGTTTTTTCTCAATGCGCGGGAGGCATATTTATTAAACGAACAATTACAAAAAAACAGAAACTTGGGAAAAATGAAATGCTGAAATTTTTTTCTCGAGGATGACATTGCATCTTGGTTGTATGAATAAGAAATGACAAGTTAAAAATCGCCCTTCGGATTTTTATTTGCCCGCGTTTTCATCGCTTATCCTCCTTTTATGTCGCGTATAAGATTTTTCCGGAAATATTGAGCGTGTTTGAATGTGTGCATACGGAGGATGAAGATGTGCGTTCGCTCCCTTGCAGCGATACACGCGAAATATGTTAAAGACGAAATTAATATCCACTTGTAGAAGAGAAGTCGGCTTCGCGAAAATTTTCGTGGCTGGTGGAGGCATCTAAAGAACGGTCATATATCTCGCCCGCCGTCATGGTAATAATGCCATTATCGTTATCAAGCAATTGCACAAGTAGACGATATTAAACTGCACCTAACGTGACTCTGCCCCAAGACACACGAGCTTTTCGCTTCCTCCAAAATTAGATCTAAAATGTCAATCATTCGGAAATGAAGTTCCCTCTCGCAAGTTGTTTGACGAACGCCTAGTTTGATATTCGTAAATGGTTTGAAATATTAATTACATATTTTCTTTTATCTTTTGCCTTGTAATATTTTTTGAAGGTTGTCTCTAGGTTCAAAATGTTGAAAGAGCAGTCTTGTAAATTTTTATCTCGAAACTCATTTTTATGAATGAGCCCGATGAGTTAGAAGCACTGCCTGAAATTGTCTGGAAAGGAAAAAAATTGGCCGTCGGAATTTTTGCGAAATTAAGAATTTCTTTCACAAAGGACGAGAAACGGTAGTTTCGAATGTGCACGGGCAATCGCGGGATTACCTGTGCTGGCACTCAGCCAGCGTTTGAAATTAAAGTGTCGATAAAGATGAACATGTAATTTTTTTTGTTGTCGCGTCTGATCGGACACTAAGGTGTAATTAAATTTCGTAGATGCGGTGATGCTTGTCATAAAACATTTTGGCGCGACCAATACGATGTCACGAGAGTTTCAAACTTGTGTACACAATATAAGCCGCGGTGACGCAAAAGTTATATTTTCCATCTTACAGTTTGCCTGCATTGGCACTTCATCTTTAACTACTTGGGTGTTAATACAAAATGTTTGCGCGCGACGGTCTAACTCGAATCTCGGATTATTCGGTTCAGAAAAGCATGTAATCATAACTACGTACGATGCAGTAACAATATATCGACATGTCCGATAAATTGTGCACTTGTTACGAGAGAGGAAACTCGCCGGCACACTTAGATAGAATTTACGTCAGTATTTTTGCTTGATATTCAAGTTTTAATCAACAGTCATTATCTACTCGTTCGTTTATGATTTTTCCCTCTCTTATCTTCACGCTAAAAGATCTCTAATACCGGTTCCTAAGTTAACATTGCAGTTGAATTATGAAAAATAAGTGATGAAGAAAAGAAAAAAAAACGCGATATCAGGTTCAGTGTGGATAAGTTTTTTGCTCAAACATAATAATTTACCGGACGACGAGAAGGGAACGGGGAGCTTCGAAATTTTCGGAGGACTCAGCAAAGTGGACCGAGCCACTTGTGAGCAAATCAATATGGTTTTTATTTAACTCCTGAGTGCATCTTTCTGTCTTCCATAAAGCGGGATGTTTTGATGGATGTGATATTTTAGTGCTTGGCGAAAACTTTATGCCACACAGTTTAACGTTTAGAACTTGAAATATAAGGAAAGACAGGAGAGAGGTAGTGTGAGCAAACGAGAAGAGTGGTAACATCCGCCATAATTTACGAAAGTTAGCAGGAGTATTTCACGGTAACTTTATTCACTAAATTACAGGAGACTTAAAAGCGTCTGCTACCTGCAAGCAGCAAAGATCGGAGGTCTAAGCATTTCAAAGTTCGTCGAACCGAAATTTTGTTGACGATCCCGGGAGCTTTTGTCACTGCCCGGACGACCGATCGTGTATTGTCGTGATTCTATGGTGTTTAAATCAGTCAGGAATCTGTATACTATAGTAAAAGAGAACCTGGTGGTCCATCTGGCTTGTTACGCGTCAGTCATTTGAAAATAAATTCCCTTTTTTTTAATTTTCTGAATAATATTTTTATACTATCTGACACGACGGTCAACTGGCTTATCACGGTTACTAATTGCGATCGCATTTCACAATCAAACGCAATGTTATCAGTCTCAAAATAATCTGCTACAATGAGAAAATCGAATGATATGCAAATCAGCAGATTATTTATGAGAATCTATGAGAGATACAAGAAATTGAAACATAATAAGCAAATAATCTGACAGATTGAAATTATTTATTTATTAATTAAATGATAACAAGTATTATAAGTGCATTGACAAATACTTTGATTTCATAAATTTATAATGATTTGTTTTTATGATTGTAAACAATAATTGTAATTTTTTTTAAATTTTGTGACTATGAAATATTTGCGTGAAAACAATGGGTTAAATACAAGGGGAAAAACAGTAAACTATGAATGAAATTTTTAATAATAAACTTTGGGTTGCACAAAAGAACCGTGTGTATTTTTATACAATGGAAATTATAACAATACTTTATTCATTTAGACGACAAATTGAACAAAAATTATTTGAAGGCCTTCGTTAAGCCCATTTTTAGAAGCAGCTCAACATTGAATGAAACAAAAATTCCATTTTTGTGCGAGCAGTATAATTTAAATTTGCGAGTTATACGTTTCCTAGGTAAAGTGATGTATGAGTAAAATACAATGTGGATAATAAAACAAGTGTATAGTCCCTTTTTTTGGTTAATTGTTTTGAAAAAATGAGTGTACATATATTTTTATAAAAAATTTTCGTAGTGAAACTGCATTTGGTTTGTTCATTCAAAACGTTACTCTTGGATGAGTTATTGATATTATACAAGATAGAATTGCTTTGTTCCATGACATGGAACAATTTTTGATAAAATTTGTTACGTTTCTTTTCGTCTGGCAGAAAAAGTATAACTAAATAAAGTCAATTGGCGCGCCATTGCTCGTCTATATAATGGATAATAAAATGACTTTCATTGCGGTTGGCGAAATCGGATTATTCGAATGTGCGTCACGTGGAATTCGACAACCTAGTGTTCCACATCGTCGAATTCGGCATCCTCGAGAGTAGCGCCACTATAAATTTGTCAGGTATTCTAACTTGACAATTTCGATGCTGCGGGGCAGCTCTGTGGGAATTCCATCAAATTGGTGTCTCTGTCAAATCCAATGTAGCCAAAGTGTAATACTGGACCAGTAGAACATACTAGACAACAGTTTGTTCTACATGCACATTGAATCGCAGTTGATAGCATCGAGTTATTATGGAACGTCGCGGTCGATTTAACGGGTTTTCACGGTCAAAAGTTGAATGAAAAATAAAGCAAGAAAAAAAAGTCCCGCTTCAACAACAGAGACGAGCACAATAGAGCACGTGGATGCTTCAGCGTTGGATTTCACAAACACTACATATAGAAAATCATCAGTTCGCAAATGTTTGCAGCGTTGAATGTCTTTGCCATTTACCCGGAATGTGTCCTCAGGCTGTTTACAGGCGCGGGTATCGTAGTTCAATGAAATTTCGTTTGTACTTTACAGTTGAACCAGGGCTTCTGTAAAGTTCAACAAAATCCAGTTTCGAACCCAAAGGCTTTGACCGAAAACATTTTGCCAACTTCCCTGCATGACATTTTACGCTCCAGATTTCGAAACATTAATTGAAATACAACCGGGAGAGTAGTTGAATGGAAATAATGTCATTAGGAATTTTATCCGCGACTTAATGAAACGACGTAGTTGGCCATTTAGAAAAAGGAATTCCCGATGTCACAGGGAGAGGGGATACAAATTGTAATATCTTTTCGATTTTCAGGCTTGATCACGCTTTACCAAATAGCGGTAGACGATGGGATCTAGTAATAAGGCCATAAAACCGACTGGACCGGAAAACATGGGTGAATGGCTCGATATGCGCGCAAAGAGACTTGGAAGCTGTCCAAGTTTCTTGCGGTGGCCAGCTATCCGAGAATCCGCGAGAGATTACTAAATACATTGCTTACAAGATCGGACGAGCGTTATCGCTATAACATAATCCAATGTTTTGCGCACGGCAGGAAGTGCTCTGCGCAAAAAATGCCAAATTGAGAATTGTACTCAACAACTATGCTCGCGTGCAACAATGGGACGATAACAAGAACGATAATTCAACGGAACGTAGCATCAATGGTCAAAACAAAATGTCTCACCAGGAGACATTCAAATTTTTCTCCAGTTCCAAAATTGAAAAAGTTGTTACCCACACGGACGGAAATATATTTTAAAATATATTTCACGTATATTTTTTTTATTTAAAATATAGCCGTATATATTCTACATATGTTCACTTATAAATTATTTATAAAGCAGCAATAAGTTTTATAAATTTAATATAAAATTAATATAAATTTTATCGAAAAAATATACTATATTTATAAAATAAATATAAATTTGGCACATATTACTACATATTATATTGATATATTATATTTCTACATTTTCGTTCCTGTGGGTGAACAAATTACATGGCCCCACAGGGACAAAAATATATGTCAAATTTATATTTTTTTATAGTATATTTTTTCTATGAAATTTATATTAATTTTATATACTGAAATAATGTGTTTTCTTCAGTTGCAACATTTGTTTAATTAATTTTTCTCAGTGTATAAAATTTATTGCCACAACTTATATACAAACTTATAAATGATAGAGTATGTACGAATACATTTTAAACATAAAAATGTAAGTGAAATATATTTTAAGAAATATATTTTTGTCCGTATGAGGTACCCTGAGAAAATGCATTTCCAGAATTAATGGTAAAATCAATGCAAAAATTACTTTACGTCACGGTAAAATAGAATTAAAAGGGATTAACAGTTAACATTACTATTCTTATCTTATAAATAAATATAAATATTACTATAATACCTGTAACGGTTAAAATTCAAAGTAAAAATAACAGCACAAGTTCCGTAATAACACGGTAAATTTGGGTACTTTGACACGATAAAATTAGTTGAAATAGAATGAATTAAAAAAATAAAATCATCTCGTTCCTTCGGAATCGGTAAAATAAATAATAATTAAAATGTGAACGTAAAGTTAGAATGGTATTTCATTCCTTATTTATTGTATAAAATTGTGCTACATTCAGAGTATAACCACACTACACTACATTGAACATGATTATGTATATTTTTCTACCGGTTTTGTCGAATTTCAAGCTGTCCGCAAACCTTTCGCAACGTATTTTTTCGTCCCTTCAATTTGTCATAAACTTGGAGATTACTCCTTCACTTATATTACATTTCCAATCCCATCCGGTTGCGGAAACACATTTATGGCATGTCCACGCGGTAAAGTATCTTTCATAATGATGATGACAACATCGCGAAAGACTCAGATTTCGTAGGCGGCCTTGTGGGATCCCACACTCCGTAAAGCAGCATTTTGCTCTCGTGTTATAAGCAATTTCACGAAGTCAATTTTCTCTCTCTCTCCCAGGGTAGATCGACAATTTTTTATCTGTCAGCGCACGAGATTGTAATAAAAAAAAGAGAAGGTTTTTTGCGCAGCAAACATAGTTATGACTTGATAAGTGGAATAGTAATATTGCAATAAATTACGGCGGGATCGCGTGGTCGTGGGATTGGTCAGTCTCGCGTAACAAATCGGCACGGTTAATATGGGTTACAGGGTAACTAACGGCGTTATTGTTGGTGCGCTATGATGTCTGTATTAATCCCAAGCGCGTATTGCCAAATAAAGCCGAGCGTAGACAAAAATGTTTTTGAGTTCGCGAGAAAAAGTAAAATGACGATAAAAACGCGCCTCGGATAACTTGGAGCGTTGGCGAACTCGATCTCTCGGCGCGCGACCCACGCGCACTTTTCGGACTTTATCGAATCATTTAGGCAGGCATGCTTTTCACAATTTCCGGCTTCTTTTTGACTCTAATGGTGTCACTTCGATTCCCGTTGAAATTGTCAGCTGTAGGCGGCCGTGGCAATAATTTATTGATAAACATACATTTATTTATACCGAAATCGGATTCGTAAAATCGCTCGACTGTCGATCAATTATTAGATTAGGTTTATTTCTGGCATTGCGAGTGAGTTAATTGGCGGGTATAAAAATGGGAGAGAATCGATAAGGTATATACTCTCTCTCTCTCTCTCTCTCTCTCTCTCTCTCTCTCTCTCTCTCTCTCTCTCTCTCTCTCTCTCTCTCTCTCTCTCTCTCTCTCTCTCTCTTTCTCTCCTATCGAAAGAGCGAAGAGAAGGGCGACACGAAACGTTTCCTCTATTAGGCAAAACATCGAACACGTGTGCGAATTCACATTGAATTGAACGTTGAAAAAGTATACCTTAAGTAGATTATGCGCCACGTTGATTATGTGGTTTTAACGTCCGCGCTCAATTAGGGTTTAAACTTTGACTTCTGCCACCTACTCCACCAATTGACATTTATAGCTTGCGCGTTGACATTTTAAGTTCATGTCGTTAATCTCGTGTCCGCTCCTCAGTGACAAACTCTAAAATTCGGAAATTATCATTATCTTCTCATTTTATATCTTCTCGTTAACATTTATTAAGTTTTGGAACGATATTAATGAGAATTTTGTCACTGACTCGGTGACCTAAACCAATCTTAAACAAAAGAGCTTACTTTGTAAAAGAAATCGGAAAATGTTAAAGTATGATGTTTTTAATAAGCAAAATAAACTTTAGTTTACGAGTCGGATTGTCCGTGGTAATAAGAAAAACTTCACTATATATAAAAAACGATAAAAAAATGCTACGCAAAGAATAACCAACAGAGTTAAATTATTCGCTTTTCAGAGATGGTACATTAAATTAAGTTTAGAAATAATTTTTATTTTTATTCGTCCTCAGATGATGGTTGTCAACACAAATAATTTAAACTTTACAACAAAAAATATTTAACAAAATAAATAAAAAGCGGTAATATAAAAGTTAACTTTAAATTACAATGGTAATAATAAAAATGTTTTGTAGGACATGATAAGAATGGGAAGGAAGCGCGTTTGTTGAGGGATGTACGTTTGACGTTATTAGATGCCATTTGTCGTCGTTTCAGCGAAAAGTGGCGAGATGTGCGCGGTTATAACGAAGCGTCATTCCGACGATTCTGGTGTAAGATGTGGCTTTTCAAAGTTTTGTTAGTACGTGACACATCTGTACCCATGGGCAACAATGTCCTCGGGAGAAAAGAAATTTCAGATCCGCGCGCACAACTTTGACAACTTATATAATACCGGTTCTATTTACGAGTGACACTTTGCAATAGGTCGCGCAAGTCGTGCACGTTTTGGCTTCCGCGGCGCGACGCAACATGCCCCGTGATTTTCGGGCCAAATGATAAATCATCCCCCGCCTACCGTAAGGCATTATTATCTCCTCGCAGATTTGCATCTACATTATTTCAGCATTCGTAATTCCCTTGTTGCTTGTTCACTTCTCTGTGTGTTTTTTCTCTCCCTCTTTCTATCTCTTGGTCTCTTCACCAATTACGTACGTGCCTCTCTTTCGCGGTCTTTCGAACGACTTTGTCGAAGAGGCGGTAAAAAAAAATATCCGAAGATCATCAGGATGTCTGTCTTGACATTTAATCGTTAAAATACGAGGTCTCTTTTCTAGGAGCGCCCAAGTTTTTAATCACACTTTTCGAACTTTGATTTTACTTACTCTTGCATGAAGCTAAACAATGGGCATCGCAGGAGCTTACCTGCAATGAAAAGATAATACCATTAATGGACTGTGCAAAGAGCGAACGATAAAATGGAAACAAGAATTAAAGAAAACATAATTTTCTGTCCCCGAGAGTTGGGTGGAAATATAATGCAATTTGCAGGTGTGCTGTGCGCACCGCGGACAAAAGTGTTTCGCACTCCTCTCACGGGGCGGAGAATATTTTGAAACTAATGTTATTACGTATGAATGATCTTTTTATACCCCGCTCCTTCTCGGTTTATTTTGAGACTTGTAGCAGTCTCGTAAAACGTCTGGAAACTCTCTCGCGTAGGTGGAAACTTCAAAGTCAGCGAATGGATCATTCAGTGCACCGAGTCTATAAAACCGGTTTCACAGTTTTGCCGTGCACATTTGGCGTACACTTTCACAGTAATCAAGTAAAACACAACTGGAATCGATAACTTGCTTTTCCATCGACGCGCTGATGCCGACGTGGACTGTATTAATAAATAGATTAAATAAATAAATAGCCGAATGAGACCGGGCATCGATCGCATCAGTCAATTACTCAAAGTTTTAGTTTAAACTACACGGATAAAAGTGGACACAAACATTTGAAACTTTAAATTTTAATACAAAAATCAACGTTAACTTTTTATTTGTCTTTGTTATACGTTTGTCTTATGTTTTACGTTAATTGCAAAACTTTGTTTTTCGGTTTTTATTCGAATAAAATTTTGATTCGCTCATTACTTCGTTCCAGGAAATCTAATTGTCAATCAATTTGATGGGACAATTTTTTTTTCTATAAATCAACATATTGTTTTTTTTTGTATTGTAGAAAAACAAATTTTTCTTTTGGTGATGAAAACTTTTCAATTTTTATCATTAAGTTCAGACAATTTAAGCGGGTGTTATATCTCTTGCACGATTGATTCTGCTTGAAAAAATTAGGAACATAATAGATCAAGTTGCTGGTAAGGAAGTGTTGTTTTGTAACAACACATTTAGCATTAATTAAATTTCATGTCACGCTGATATAACGCAGGATAAGTAATATGTTGAGCACACATTGCTGCCTACATATCGGCTGCACTCAGAAAATTTGCATTGATTATTATTTTACAATAAAATCGCTAATCAATTAGTTCTCGTGGACGGCGTACATTTTGTATATAAAGTCGTAATTCGAACGTTTTACGGATTAATAATATAATAATTCGGGTGAGTTATACGAGCGTGTGTGTGGGTGGAGGAATTCGACGCTGATTATAAACCGATTGCGCGTGGGGTAACGAACTTGAGCCACGGGGAGATAATAATCACGGAAGTCAATGCAGGGAGGCGTCAGGAATGATACGTGCAGTGCCGCCTGTAGAGTGCAAAGGTCGTAGCTTGAGGTCATGAAATATAGCAAGTTATAGAGTTTGTTATCTGACTTTAGCTCGCGTGCGTCAAATGTATACTTCAAGTCACATGCCATTTACCACGCCACCTATGTTGGAGTTTGCCAGACAGACAACCAGCGGATTTTACATCGTACAACAATTATGCAGTATTAACGAAATATAAATGTTGTTTTAGTCAAATTAACAAGTTTAACGTTAAAATATTTGTTCGTATATGATGCGTAAATTTCATATCGGATGTGTGTAAATTATTTGTGTTCAATAAGTTGGATTATTAATTAAAACGTTGGCATATTTGTTTTATACGAAGTGGAAACAATAATCGTAAACAAAACGAAATTTCCTATACGATGGAGAAAAAAAATTAAATAAACAAAATTTCAACTCTGTTCCGCTCGGTTGGTAAAGTGATTTAAGAAAGTTGATATAGGTACTGCACCGTCCAACTCGGGTTCCAATTAAACAAATTCGTGAATAAAATATTTCATTTGCAAAATAAATGAAATATTTAAATGCGAACCGAATGAATTTCAAAAGACGCGAATACGTACAGAAAGAAAGTCGAATATAATCAGGCTTGACTTAATTTTCATCAAAGCGCCACTAAAACTTTTAACACAGACCACTAAACTTTTCTCTTAACACCGAGCACTGAAACTTTGCTTTTGTAAGCACAGCCGCGACAATACACAATGCTTTCATAGAAAAACCCCATTCTAACCCTTTATTGCTATAAAAAAAGGTGCCCACGCTGGGGTTCACTTATTCGATAGTTATTCTTATCCTAAGCTGTATTTCTTATACAACGTTGCTTTTTTTCACGTTCGTGCGCAGTGTCAGTAGATATTGCTTGGATTTCATTAACAGCACACACTTTGTCGGTAATATCACCTTTCAATTTTTTTTGTTAAACATGACCGACGCAGTGTCGTTTTTCTTGTACGCGTCGTTAAATTGAGTTCTCTGTGAATTTTTTTTCTAACGAATCACCGAAAGTCACCAAAAGATATAACGCTTGCTGAAAAAGTAATCAAAAATTAAAAAAAAGCTCTTGTACAGAGAGAAAAAAATGTAATAAAAAGGATAGTTGACAAGTGCAAAAAACTATTTATTTAAAATTTTTTTAGTTTATTAAATCTACTACTTTTGTAACGTGGACAAAACAAAAAAAAACTCAGTTTTTTACATGGTTCAATTCACGTATGCTTTATACCAAGAATAATTACTTGATTGTTCGAACTAATTTGAATATGGCTGAAATCTAGCTTTTTACGAAATTCACATTCAGTTCAATGTTGTTCCATATTCATGCAGTCGTCGGGATCGTTAGTCGAAAATCAATAATACAAACGGATAATACAATTTAATTTATTTGCACTAAACGCTGCGACCAATTGGGAGATATAAATTGAGAAAATAAAGAGAAACTTTTTTTGTCATTCATATATACATTTAAAGCCAGCATTTCAAACTAAAATTTACTTTTTTATGAACAAACGCGTACTATTGTATTACAGGTAATAATTGTCCCCCAGTTGATGATTCAGATCGAACCTACGTGCATTTACTGAAAAATTTAACTTTAATTGAACGTTTCAACGAAAAGTGAACATTTCACAGGATTGATTTTATTCACGTTCTAATTTAAAGCACACGGTTTTCCAAAAAAAAAAAAATAAATAAATAAATAAACGGAACAAAGAAAAAAAAAGTTGTAATCTAAATGTTCGCTGAGATGACAATTTGTTGGCGGTCCAGTGAATATTGCGTAGCAGCACTGATTTTTTTATTATTAATACAGAAATCTACGGTTCAATCGGAATCGATTGAGCAACCCTCGTTCTTTATTTAGATAACACATAAGACAAATTTTCGCCGAGCTGGCAGCGCCGGGCATGAATTGTTCTTTTACGATTGGTACAATTAATGACACTGTCGAGCAATAACGACAAAAAAGGGGGAGAAGCGGAACAAAAAAATTGCGAGAAATGGCCGAAAGTATTGTTATCAAAAGAGGTTGCGGGAGGGAGGAAAAGAAAATCACAGTAATGAGTGACTCTCGACTTCCGAGCCGATTCGAATTCACGTATTACATGATTCATGTGAACTTCTCAATTTAATGCTTTCGCTAAATCTGTTCAAATATTGATCTAGCTTGTTCCACTCTTCCAGACAATTTCTTCAAGTGAAATATTCTCTTGTCTCGCAAACGAAAATCGCTGTTTAGTTCAGAGCAACTAATTAATAGAAGCTTAATTGAACGCAGTGGATAACAAACAATCAGCAAAATTGAATGGGCTTTCGTGTTTGACTATAATCCTTATGAGAAAAAAAAAGCACCTACTAAATTGCAACTTGGTTGTTACAATGAATGGGCCTATCTCTGATTGGTCGACTTGCTGTCCAGTTAGAAATGTCGCGCGCCAGATATAGTGTAACTCGAATTCAGGTCAATAAATCATCGGGTCACGGTGGAAACAAACGTCTGGGTCTGTTTTAAACATGTATTTAATAACTCTGATTAAAGACGTCTCAACGCCGGTTGCGTAGCGATGAGAGAAACAAAGTCAATTGTAAGACGTCGTCAAAGATTGCTCGAGAGTAAATTGGCACTGAGAGGAGAGCTCGAGAGTGAAGTAATTGTGCAAATTGATGTTAATTAAATTTATGAAGCAACATCAAAAGCATTCAAACACTCTTCGGGCAACAATTAATGATTGCTTCTAACGTGTAATCATTTTTGCGATGACTCCAGGGGGGGGGGGGGGGTTGAAACGAAATTAGAGGGCTCTGCGCTTGACACGCGGTGACGTCGACGGGCGGTGTGTGCATTACACAGAAGGTTACTTTTGCAGAGTAACATTTCACAGTCAGTTTCCACCTACAACCCGAGATGTGTGTATAACAGTCGAATGCCATTTGCCACTCTGCTGGCTCGTGAAAAGCGACGCTATCGGAAGTTCGGTGCAGTTGTGCCAACGCGCAGTTCAACGCTTCAGGATGATGATTTGATCTGAGAGTCTTTAAATGTTACGTTGAGACATATAAAATACAAACGCGCGCTCAAGAGCAAAGTTACTTCTCTTACCAGCTATTACAATTGATTGCGTTTGTGGCTGAGCGATTTAGATAATGCATACATTTAGATGCAATCAATCTGAGTGCTTCGGAATAACTAGATGATGAAAAAAGGATTAAATTAAAAAAATTTTTTTTTCCTTGCCTTTTTTTCATCTTGACATGTACAACTTAAATTTAAGATTGAATCTTATCTGATTGTTATTGATATTTAACAAAATTTTGAAAATTGTTTTTTGAAAATAATATTTTCTGTCGTTTTTTTTCTTTTGGAAAATAGTAAACGAGCGAAAGCATTGTAATAATAATTCTAAAACAATCCCATTCGTATCACTGCGCTCAAACAAATTGCATTATTTTGCATTTCTCACGTAGTAGTATAACTGTCAAACAATCTCTCTATTGGAATATATTTATACAGGCGTCTCTCATAGAAAATAACTTTTTAGTTAATTTACATTTATATAGGAATTATCTAACAGTGATTGATGGGTATTAGAATATTCAAATTAAGAGCTGAATCAATCATCTCGACGACGAAAGAAAAACGCGACGGAAAAATTTGAAATAAATGAATTTATTTTAATTTCTGCGGGGATATGAACATCAGTTCTGGATTCGGGATTTCTCCCCGGACAAAAAATAGAGCAAACTTGTTCCAAAGGTGTGTTTCAAAAATAAGCAATACGAAAGTTTGGTGCGGTTTTCTTTTGTATTTATCACCAGGCGCTATCAAACGTCAGTCTCTGTTTTTGTTAACGATGGCTTCTGCAAAAACAAGAGCGACCGTTAGAACCAGTGCTACTTGTCGCGTGTCTCTTTATAGCACCCTTGTGAATTTACCTCGTATATATATAACTTGACATTTTCCGATGACCCGCGGCAAGATTTCAAACTCCAAAAAAGCAGATTCGACAAAACGTTGTCAGTCGGTTGGATCTGTAATAAAGTGAAGTCTCTGAATTCATTCGTGTCGTTACAAGAGAAAATTAATATCATCCCTTTCAAACAGTTTTTTGTGTTCTCAAAAATTTATATTTCTTACGTCGAAAAATTTTTCTTTTTTTTTTTGAATTCGAAATCACTATGAACGCCCTCGGGGGTACAAACACGTGAGATTCAAACGAATAATTTGAAAGAGAATTTTAATTTTAAACATTGGATGAATGTAGAATATATGTTGAGATATATAGGTATGCATATTTTCTTTGTGCAAAGGTACAGACGGTATGAACGTAAATAAGCTTAATTATCGTTTGTACGTTTGGCTTTGCATCGAGTCTCCTGCGAGAAATTCAAATATTTTCATGGCGTAAAAAAATTGTTCCTCGCATCGTTTCAAAATTTATTATAAAAGAGATTCCGTACAATTCGTTGCACTTTCAATATAAGACCGGAGCCATTGCGATCAGTGAAGCAAAAGCATACCCTCTTTCGATGCTGTTGAGATTACGCAGTGTATATTAGGTATACACAATCGACCATAAGCCGTGAGCCGGCCTTAAACATATGTATTACATATTTATCACTGCAATTCGTGCGCTTCATTAAACAGAACGTACACGAGCAAACACGGCTCGCACACCGGATGCCTCTCTCTGCTCTTTTTTATATAATATGACACAAATATGAGTACTGATTTTCACAGGGATGAATATTTTATCGCAAAAGCGATACTGTGTAATTACTTTGGTATCATTCGAAACAATATGTACGAATCAAGCGACGACAAAGCTTCAATAAGTGACGAGCCAAATTTGTTGAAACATTTCCCGATTATCCGTTATCGAAGTTGTTAGCATCAATTTCGATGATGTGACCTAGATGCGAGAAATTCCCTTCATGGTTATAATTCAATTTGTATATTGCAAGGGTTGAATCGGCTCGACAAAAATATTGTTGCTGTTTTAAAATTGCAGAGGCGCTACAATCTTTGAAAATACATACCCCGTGAGAATAAAAGTATTATATATACGTTGAGAAATGTTGAGAAATATTTCCAGGTTTAGAAAAACGCGGTCCAGAGGAAATTAAATGAAAACATTCTGGATATATATTTGTCTACAATCACTTTTGTCAAAGAGATATTCAATCGTTTTGAAAACCAGTTTTGAAAAAAAGTCGTCCGAAAGCTTTTCGGAATGCGTAATCATAACGTTGGTGAACAAAATAAAACAAGAAAAAGTTGCGAGATTGTTTTGGTGGAAACCAATCAGCAGGGAATTTATGGTTTGATAGTTTTTGTTGAAATAAATTGCAAATTCAGCTTCCGATTGTTAGAACAAGGTTGATGGCGTTGAAGAGGAAGATGTGGTGAAACGGAAAGTTTAAACTCACTTTGACATCGGCAACGTGACAGAGAATCAGGATCTAGTGGCTACCTCCAATTCCCATTACACACGCTCGATGCCTGCCGCGTCCCGCGAGGTTTCATTACATGCCTGGTTTGCTAGAACAAACACGGCAAGCATTGCGATAGTCGCTGGTAAGCAGTCGCCTGTACGTTCGGACTGTTTCACTTGGTTAACACGATTCACATTGCTGGTCCTCAACGAGATTCGCATCGCCCGTTACTAATGTCCGGCAAGTTAACACCCAAATTTTTTCAATAATTAACCTAAACCCGCACACCAATTTATTGACATCTAGAAAGCATGGACACAATTTTTCGTCCGGACCAGGAGAAAGATCAAGTGGTGCGATCTAAAAAAATACTCATAACAATTTTTAAATAAATTGTTTAAATTTAAAAACGAACGAATCAAGTCTACAAAAGAAATGAAATAAATTCATCATAAATAAATAGATAAATTAAGGATTTGAAAAAATTTTGCAATTCCGGCTTGTTGCACTAAATTAATTGTGACTTTGATTTTCTACGACTCCGATGAAAGAATAACATTTAAGCGACAGTTTTAGGCGTTGTAAAAAAGCGTATCAGTCTTGTGTCGGTGGAGAAACAAGTTTACAGCTTTTTACAACATTTTGTTCATTATATTAGTTCGCGCGTGAAGAAAAGTCTTTGTTAATTTTGATGCAGCGTTATGCAGCAAAATAGGAAAAAAAAAGGTGGAGGATTAAAGTGAGAAGGCAGAGTAAAAATAAGAAGATAACTGCTGAAATGAGGGACACAGAGCGTATACACGAAATGCACGTTTCAGAAGTATATTTTTCACCGTGCAAATTAATCATGGGGCGGTGTTTAAAATCTAGCAGACTTTTTTTCCAGGCCATATATATAATGGATATTCATCGGTGAAATTCATTTTGCAGATTCAAATTAAGATTTTGAGTTTCAGTGCTTTCATAATTAACCTGTTGATAAGGTCTGTGCGTGGTAGCTCGTGTTATATTATTCTGCACAGAATAGCTGATATATCGAAAAAAAAACATATCGATTCATTAATTTCAAATTTTTTATTTCCTTGGAACAAAAATTGTGGGGTTTATTATTTCAGTACGGTAAAGTACGACATTATCTTTGCAACTGATCAACGTCAACGCGGCTTAGGATCGTGATTTGGCTAAGGCGATGTACTGTTAGCATCACACGCTGGCAATTTCGATTTATTCATGTCGTATAACTGTAATACTGTGAGATATAAAAAAACCGTCCGAACGCATAAATATGCGCGTTACAGGTAGCAAGGTTAAAGTCAATGTACATCGATTCAATACGCGCTAGACATGTTCTGCACTTTCTACCTCCGACTTTTAGCATGGAGATTCATAAATGTTCGAGAAGAACGTTTTTTTTCTCCAGGCTCAGTCTGAATCTAATGTCTTCCATTTTAGAACATACGACTTACGATTCTATGAGGGTCGTGACCCCTATAAAATTACATCTTCGGATTAGTATAAATTTATCGTACCTGGAAAAAGTTCCATATATGGGACATTTATGACCATATATCTGTGTTTTATATATGAATGAATCAATTGACAAAGGCCAAGGATTGAAGTGAAAATGTTTTAATTAATTATTGCGAGGGGATAAAAACTTGACGATGTGACTGATTGTTGAAGTGTCAGGGCAAAGCCCATCAGGCGTTGATAGCGTATCGTTGAACTAGCACAATGCTTGCGTTGACCTAGTGTTACAAAAGATGGCACTCTCGGGCGTGATTTATGTATGCGAGTTTAGGTTACGCGTAATTCAATTGCTTAAATGGGACATAAAGATATTCTATCAAGATATTGTGGTTTCGAGCAAGCCTATAATGTATCGGAAGAAAAGAGAATTGTTAAGAGATAGAGTTGATGCTGATGGCCGGTTTTGCTCCCACAATCTTGATAACTTGTGGCTCAGATCATTTAATAGTTATCTTAACGAATAATAAATTCAATGACACGCTATAAATCTTGACGATTTTTTAAAATAATTTTTTGAATAACTTCTTGTGGCAAAAATTTTGAAAGCATTTTTATGTTTGCAAAATTGAAACGCCGAGCTGGAAATTTTAGGAATCAATTTTGTGAAAATATATACCTTTTTTATACGAATCAGAAAAAGTGAATTTCATTGAAATGTCGAAAAAAAGAAAACGGGATAAACTCAAATATATTTTTAAAACGAGTGAGAGCCATGAAAATTTTTCATTGTTATTATTGCAATATCTTTTGCTTGAGTGATTAAAAAAACGAAAAAAATCACGAAAAAGTAGTAACCGTAAAATTGAAACTATGGCAGATCGGAAATAATTGTTTAAAATGATGGATGGAAGTTTTTCTAATTGCTCAGAATTTACAAACAAGTGATCACGCTCACAAAAATGAATGTTGGAATCAAAAATATTTGCATAGGTCCAATGCAAATCCCGTTTTTAATATTTCTCAGAATCCATTTTCATTGAAACAATACAAGATTCATTTCGACACTTCCAACTTGAATATCGCTAATTGATTATATAATCAATAAATTTTGTTATACTGATTTTTTATTCTAGGTTATTATTGCAGTGCAACAAAATAAAATGAACTAAAAAGTATGCTTTTTCAACACACATTTATCCGTTTTATTTTTATGTTATCAAAACAGATTATAATTCTGAGCAAACCAACCACCTGTCAAATTCACTCTCAACATAAGCGTTCTTCGTTTGTCAACCTCAAATAGAATTTCCGCCGCGAATGAAATTGTATGTTTTGATTCTAATGTCTTTGATTAAACTAGAACATCATGTTTTCTACAAAGCAAACATTTTTCTGAGTGCACCACTTAAGATGTATCGATCATATCATTATGTTTTATTTTTTGTAAAACATGAAAAAAGACTCTTTGTAAAATAACCTTGTGCATTTTTGTTTTCAGACCATAAACTTGCAAGGACGTTTAGGATCATCGGGAAACATAACGAGGAGAAAAGAAGGAAAATCAAAACGACTAGGTAAAACAAAAAGATGAAAGAAAATGACCGATAAAAAAGAAAAATAGCAGTTCCATCGGGGTTACCCAAAGCCGTGAGGTCGTGTAGGTATAAGGTGAAACTATATACATTACAGTTTTATGAAATTTATTTCCTCTTGACACCGGCACGTTTTTCACAAAATAATTCTTGTCGTACGCCAAGATGGTTCTATTCTCTTGATAATGCCGTCCCATTACGCCGTTACAGTTCATTATTTTGAACTTGTTTTTGTGCGTTCGCTTGTCCTTCTTTTTTTTCGTATCTGTTGCTCACAGCTGGTTAATTCAGGAAAGAAATTGTTGCGAAGAGACAACGTCAAAGGGACCAACTATGTTTTTAGTTTTCATCCGCTGACAAGTTTTCATCAAATAGAGTGCACAATTGATTTGATCAAAACCACCGACAAGCGCTTGCATCCAACTCCCCAAGTATCATCATTTTATAATTCCGTTAAATTATATTAGACCCCCAGGGAATTCGATTATTTCAAGTTTGACTACTTTACTGGGCAAACTATACAATTTAAATTGTGCTAACTATACAATATAAATTATGCTTGTTGGTTTTACTGTTACAATATTAGAGACGCGAGTTTTTGAAGTTGAAACACCAGTTAGATGTTTGAAATAATTTCTGTTCTTCATATTCCTCCGAGATAATTCAATGAATAGCATTATAATTTCACATTTCTCCGGATGACTTGCATAAACACTGAGTAGAAAAAAATTTACGAGTCTGCAAACACCTGTCGGTTGGTAATTAAAGTGTTTAATTTTTTTCCCTTTTCTCTGGTCAACTTTATGCGCACTTATTTCGTTTTATATTTTGGAATTTGTTTCAGGATTAAAACACTTCATAAAACAGAGAGCGAGAGGGTGAAAGACTCGGGCTTTATTTGATACACACTGAGCTAGGCTACTGCGCTCCAAGTGTTTGCCAAAATTTTAATCCCCATCAAATAGCACTCGGTGATTTCATTATTCTTCATTTCCGGTACGTACGAAACGCGATTCGCTAGCCATATATGAATATGATGAACGAGCACACGAAGAGAGGAGAGAGCTCGGTAAGGAAATTTTATTACCGCGTCTCACGCAAAAGTACAAGTACTTCTCAAGAACTGCATTTTGCTATAGGGCGAGGAGCGAACTATTTGTGTTAAAAGATGCACGCAAGTCACGTGACTGAATGCGAATGAAATGGAAGTGAATTGTCAAACGCTATTAAGGCCTACGCAAAGTGACGTTTATGTCGTTTTAAAGTTTTCGTTGTTATTTAATTCGGTATGAAAACCGTTATTTGAAATAGAGGTACTCATTATTTGACAAAATTTCGTCGTCAGTTTGTCGTGGAATAATTGTTGATATTTCGCACTGTTAAAGTAAACTGCCCTGCAAACATTTGCCGAAAGAAACTGTGTCAGGCTGAATTGCTTTTATTGTTGGTACAGAACGGTACTGGCTGACTGAAATTACCAAATTATGTACTTTGCCAACCGTACGTTAATTAATTGTAATCAATGATCGCATTGTTCCGCAGACTACGTTGATACTGAATGATCGCGTGTTATTGATGTGTGCATCACGAGAAGGTAATTATTCTCACAGAGTTCTAACTCATGACTACATCTGTTGCGATGACGCCATTAAAACTCGATTGAAGAATCGTAAATGCTTTCCGAGGAGCTTTCAATTATTACGAAAAAGAACATTCTCCAGCCGATGAACGCGTTCCTTCAAACAGGATATTTATTTTTTTTATAACCTCTTTTTGGTCATGAAAAAAATGCGACACCAAATGTGACTTTAAAATACAATTTCTTATCCTTAACAAAATTTTCTTTAATTGCATATTTCATGATTATCAGAACGAATTTCATGATATAAAAACCTGTCGGGTTCTATGAAAGTGAAAATTGGCCGCGAAATGTAATCAACGATTTCTTCTTTAATGACCCGTTTATCTAATGTGTTTGGATAGGACGAGGCGATTGAGCCTGTTTTCAGAAACCCGATAGTGGCAGACGCATGTAGTACAGTGTTAAAACTTTTGTTGCGTAAAACGAACGCTTGCACTGTGAAAATCGTTCTTTTTTTTCGCAATGAAACTGGAGCAAAAATTCATAGCGAGATTCTATTTTTTTTATTTTCTTCTCTCTTGTGATGTAGGGCGGGAAAATATACTGTTGAATTGGAAAAACAATGTGTGTTTCGTGGAAAAACCCCAGGATATAGTTTGTTTCATGACATATGGATTAAATATTAATTCCAATGAAATTTGTTTTCGTTAAGCCACGCTATTCCAGGTAAAAATTTTATGCTGCGTTATTTGCCTGTGATGTTCATTAATTTTACATCAATCATCTTTTATTTTACTAGTGTATACAAATTAATTGTGCCTGGTAGTTGGTATGTAATTATGCTTTTATCCGATAAAATCACAACATAAACAAAACGGATTTGTTGTTTTACTTAGAACATTAAATTTAAAATATACATTATATTAATTTTGGAATTTCATCTCGTGTTTTACACGATTTTACATGAGTACGTTTCTAATTGTAACATGCACAATTATCATATTATTTATTCTCAGTTGCAAATGTAGGACCAGTTGAAGTAATTTTGCAATGAATGATTGCATCTGAATAATTTTGCAATGTTGTTAAATAAAATTTAAAAAAAATTAAAATTAAAATTATTTTGCAGATAAAATGAATAATATGAATTTGTGAACGCATTTTTGATACTTTTACATTCACCTCAGTCACCATTCCCTGAATTTATTTATTTATTTCTTTATATAATTATATGGCAGCAGCAAAGCTGATAATACATATATTGGATGATGTAATTCTCAATAGAATATAAAAAATAATTTTTTATATTTCAGATTACTTCGAAGAGGAGTATTTGGAATCCAGAAATGCACTATTTGAAATGGATAAGAAAAATAAGCAATCATTTTGTTACGCATCAATGTGCTAAATATTTTGTCACTCCGTGGCCGATCGCAATCGACGATACTGCAGACATTTTCAAGTTGCAGTGTGAACTGATGCGTGTCATATTTCATGAAGAAATGTGAATCTTTTAGCAGCACATAAAAACAGAGAGAAACGCGAAACAGAATTTCGAATGTGAATGCTTCGCAAGAGCCGTCGGGCCTTAAGTTGGCGATAATACTTTGGAGTGGCGTTACACCAGATTATTACCTACATTTAAATAACGTATTCCATAGAGAATAAGAGGTTATCGTGATATTTTGCCGATTCAAAGTCTGCTCCAGAGAGCTGCACTTATGGACGAAATTGTCCGATTATCGATGATATGAAAATGCCTGAGATTGCACGTGCGCCAATGGTATACGATTTTGTTTCATCGCAATATGTTGATCTCCAATTCCTTCGAATATTATTGTTTACATTTCAGTAACTGTTATTTTTCATTTTTTTCAAACACAACCAATTTCCACCAGAAGATTCTTTTCCATCCCGACCGCAATTATATTCTACGGTTATTATTATAGAAGTGTTTAATTTTTTCTCCCTTTCTCTGGTCAATTGTTTATTCATTTTGTTTCTTCTTTTATACGGTATATCTCTTACACCCTTCCAGATTCTACTCGATTTTTAATCTTGTTTTTCAATATTTTTCCATTATTTGCTTTCATAAGTTTCAATTTCATCTTCCAAACCCGGTGCGAATAAATTTCACCAGCGTCGTTGCAAAATTATCGTAAAATCACAAACCTGATGTAAAGATAATTAATCCAGGAAATGAAACGGTAATTTGAAATTCGACGCGATAATTAAATTTGAAATTGAAAAAAAAAAAGAAAAAGAAAATACCAGGGGATTGTTTGGCGACACAAGAATGAGAAGTAGAAATGTGTATCGAGTGGTACGCTATACATTAAGGCGGCGGTGTTCCCGTCGCGTTATTGATTTCATCTTCGTTTTTGTCACGCCGGCTGTCGTGTCGTAAACCTAGCTTAATAAGATTTCAGTGGCAAGTTTTTCCCGATCAAAGATAGCGTGTCTGCCTATTAAATCGAGACTCGAAGAGCGGAGCGACGAGGTGACGTAGCGGCAGTCTGGCGAGCTTTTCTTGCCCGTCGAAACTCGAGTCTCAACAGCGGATTAGAAGTTACGCGGCGTACAAAGTGTCGGGGCAATCCATTACACGCGCGTGATCCGTCCCGGGGTCAGAGGTGACAATTAAACGAAAATCGCGCGTTAATGAACAAAAGCTCCGAATGTGCGTGAGCCATTATTACGGCACCTTGAGCCGAGTTTCTTCGCGTCGGCAACAGCCTAGAAGATAATAATGATTCATCGCGCGGGATCAAACCTCAGAGATCCGCCAGCTGGCGAATGCGCGCCAACGATTCATAAACGTGCGGCATACCGAGAGTCGAGGTTCATCTATAATTCCGCTTCCTTGACTTAATACAAACGGGCTCCGAGATAGCTAACCTAGCAGTGTTTTTACACCTTACCTGAAACAGACAAAGAGATAAACGATTTAAGTTTGACTTGATTGTTCGGAATGAGAACATGCAGGAGAACGCGCCCTTATCCCACTTTGACCTTATACCCTCGTTTCCACTAACAATTTTTATCTCATCCATGTTAGAGGAATTTTACGATTTCGTACCAGCACTCTCTTTTCAGCTCTTTCCAGTGTATAATAAAGTGAGGGGAGTACTTGGTTACTTCGTACTTCTTTTTCTTTTTTGTTGATAAATTTTCATTGCCTCGGTGATACCATTTATGACCCTCATTATACATGATCGAGAATAGATAAGTTTTTATACAAGTCATTTATACCAATTTTAAACACCTATGAAGAGTGTAAAAAGTGTCGTTAACTGAACTTCAAATTGCAATCACTCATGTGGTGTCGTCACAGTGCCACTTGAGATCCTGACCTATGAACCATCTTGGAGAATATACCGTTTGATTTCTAAGGAAGTTTTGCCCCCTCTTCGTGGCAGCTGCGATCCTCGGCTATGAAACCGCGAGTTTCAAGTTGATTATATATAAGTTAACGGTAAAGTGATCGATTGAGCAACGTCCATGAATTAGGAGTAATTGAATCAAACAGTTGTGGCACTCGGAGCACACATATTTGTATCGAAAAACTTATACTTTCCAAAACTTATTCGTGAGATAAATGGAACGGGACAGTTCCTGTCCTTTTTATCGACAGGATTAATAATTTCAGAACGTCGACCTTCTTTGCGCACTTTTGTTCGCGAAAATTCCATCGACGCGAAATTCTTCGAATTCTTTTCCTCTGCTTAAAAAAAAACAGTTCTGAGGTTTCGCTCCGGGGACGTTGTTTAATAGCCGTCCTTTTATCATCGCATAAAATGCGATTAATATTAATAAGATTTCCCTATCGTGTGCTGGCATTGCAATCTTGATGGGTCAAGTCAAAAGTCATCTGGGTCCTCCGCCAAGCGGAAGTGAAAGAGAAAGAGCGAGGGATGCTGTGGTTCGGATGATCGTTCCCTTTGTGCTAAAGCGGCTTAATTAGCTTCATTGTCGAGTGATAGTTTTCGACGAATCCGTCTCCTAGTCGTCAGTCGAACATTCACTTAGGGCATCGTTCTGTGCACGTCCGGGGGATTTTTTTTCTTCTTCATATTACTCTTTACAGTATCGCGCGTTCGACATCTCGATAGGGTCCTGTGTGCCACGACACACAGACACCTGAAAATTGTGCGCTCAACTTTTAAAAGCCGAGCTCGCATTCCAAAAGCGACTCCTATGTGTGTTAAGCTTGTTACTTTATGAACTCGACCGCTGACCCATAAGATCAAATCGATTCCTCCATGACGAGACGCCGTTGAAAGGAATACAAAGTAGCTGAAAGCCATACGGTTCATCTCTTAGATAAAATTTGCAAGCATGTATATCTTCTCGCTTGCCCCCCTCTCTCTATCTCGTTCTTGCAAAGTGTTACCTAATCTCACAAGCGGCTCTCAAAACTGATTTCTGAAAGCCGAGCGTGAAGTATGCCTTTGCAGATGATTTTGTAGATGGCGCCTTTGTGAGGTGCGATTCAACACAAATAGTTAATAATTCATATCATCTTCTATCTCTCGGATGCGCCACAATAAGCTAACCGGGGACGAGCGCGCGTGGCCACGGAGGTCAATATGAATTCTGTTCGCAACTGACGTGTATTCCTTTTCAACCATGACTATCTCACCTTCTTCCGGGTGGACGCCACTCCATCGCCCCGGTATAATAAAAAGCCCACGGCATTATATTTGTTTCTCAGCGATAGTCAAGACGCGTGACCTCTCTCTCTTTCTCTTTCTTTCTCTCTTTCTATTTCTCTCTCAAGATACAGGCGCAATGAAAAATAGACAAATGACGCTTTGTACTCCGTGGTAGGCGCAGACAACGGCAATTATTGTTGCGCGTTATTTATCGGTCGCTGCCTCATAAACGTTCAAGTTAATTACTAAATAATCACGAAAGTGAGCCTGGGCATGAAATATTATTTAATTACGGCCAATAAACCTTGTGTTTGCTCAACTTAGGCGTTTCACTTCACGTTTTGATGTTTTTTTTTCTTTTCTTTTTTTTCGATTTACGATTTTTCCGAGACCAAGAAGAATTGATAAATGATAATTGTGCCTCTCCGTATATCGAAAAGCACGCAGACAGATGGGCCGGACACGAATCATCGAACCTCTCTCGCAATTATTATTTTTCCGTTGAAATAAAGCCCGAGCTTGTTGCCGATTGAAATGGTCATGTATTTCTGATGAGAACGTTGACATAATAAACGATATCAGCTATCATGTACTAACAAGAAATCTATATATATATCCTCTCTCTTTTTCGCTAAGTGGTATAGTTTCTGTTTTGACCTCGATAGCATCTAAATAATCATCGTGCAATTGTTTTTTTCCCCTTCTTTTTTAGTTCCTCGAAACATAGCCGACGCACCGAGTACTTTCATTTCCAAGAAATTAAGCTTCGTGCCTTTCCACGAGATCGGATAATTACCGCTCGTTCGACTCCTGAGATCGCCGCGCCGCAGGATGTACAATACATTCGTCTCAGCGAGTGACAAACAAAACCAAGTTGTTTTTGCAGCGAAGCGTCAGGTTTTTCTTTTTTTAGCGTTCACGGAGGAAAGTAGTCTCAACCACTTAGACGCGGCGGTATCAATTAATCGCGGAGTAATAAATATTGCGCGCATCCTGTCTGTGTGTGTACCGGTCGCGTTCCGTTATCTAGCGGCCAATGAATGTAAACTTATTTCTGAGTGATCAATACAGGTTGCGCGCCAATATCGGGTCATTCGTTTTTCCATGCACAGGCCGCATGAATGGGTGTATTGGTGAACACGTCCAGTGAACCTACACCAACCAATAGCCTAATTGCGCTGGAATAGTAAACAGCGAACACGGAAAAGCTATTTCAGCAAACTCGGACTTCGGCGTCTCCCACGCTTCATTACCTGGTGGCAATTCAGGTGCAGGACCAAACGATATAGTTTGTTTGTATAAATTGTTTCTGTATTGATGATGACGTGCAATTCAATTCTCATTTCAAGGGCTGTCAATGAAATTGAACTCAATATAGGCACCGACGAGACTCTCCTTCTTTTTTTCCTTTTTGGTTCGTCCGAGCTGGCTCTAATTTTATGCATTTTCCAGGATTGATTAAACAACTTTGTCTCAAACAAATATTGGACGTTTCATTTAATTGCGATTAATATACCCCCCCCCCCCCACCCCCAGATACAGCAGGATTGGACACCTATTATTGCGATTTCACGTTGCGGCTCACAATTGGATTACCGCTGGCAAATTTGATTCCGAAATGGCCTCCCCGCTTCTTTCGCGCGACTGTAATTGAGTCGGTTTTAATTTTTCTTTGAAGTGATAAGTCTGATGAAAAATTACACCAATAAGCGGCGCGCGGTGGCGGAACAAGCGCGATAGCAAAAATTAAATACAATTCAATGATTTTAGTTTGGAGAAAAAAACGAGAGAGGGAGAAATTGTTCCATTTTCTATGTCGCAGTGTTAATGGGTTTTTGATCTTCTTTCGTGTGATTTACGGCTGCCGAGAGTTCTCTGGGTGAAATGTGTTTTGTCGCATTGCTGTGTCGAAGACACGGAAAGAGTCGATTAAATATCACCCTCAAAATCATATTAGCCTGACGTCTCTGCAAAATACTCGAATTCAAACAAGCCCTCGAGTAATCAACTTTTGCATCAAAAACATATGAATGAAAAAGGGAAATAATGCTTTTAGCTTCGGCTTATTTCCATATTCTCTGTGCAAAACATACCAGTCCGCTATTGACAATTGAGTCAGATTAATGTCGTTATTCAATTTTATTGTTTAGCCAAGGAATCGCAAAACTCGCTCATAATCTAGTTTCGCCTCGGTTGAATTGGATCAATGCGAGTTTTTTTTACAATTTTATCTGATTTTCACCTTTATTTATTGTTCGATATATACGACTTGTTTTCGCACTTTTAATGAAGTCATCGTACACACCGGACAGTAAAATTTCTATAGAAATTTTGTAATCACGGATTTATTATTACTTTTTGTCATTAAAAATTCTTTTTTTTTACTGTTTCAGAAAAAAGTAAACTGCTGCATGGTTGTAACCACAACACTGAGCTATTTACCGGTTAGAGTCGAAAAATTGCTCGAATATTTCGGCGCCGCACGGTAAATATTGGCAGGAATGCTCGAATCGAAAAAGCCGGAAATTAACATTTAACCGGCGGACTTTTCAATAAACTCTGCTGTCGCAAAAGTGTCACGACACAACGGATGAATATAAGTGACGGTACGTACAAATTCGATTTGGTTATGAAAAGGAACATCTCATTCATACAATTTTGTCACGATGGTCGAGAAATGTATGTTTTTCATTTTTCATCGTTCGTGTTTTTTTTTTTTTTCATTTTTTTTGTAACTTGATAGTTTTGATACTCTCTGTCGGACCGGATTCCAAAAAAATTGATATTCCTTCTCCGAAGAATCGTGAAAGTTAATTACGATCATTTGGCTGGGTCGTAAAAAATGTCGAGGTGAAAAAAACGAAAAGAGAAGAAAAAAAATTATCGCGATGTCGAGAGTAACGTATGTGCATACACAAGATGTGCTTAATGAACCCTATGTATTCTTGCATCGTTCATGATACAAGTAAATATAAGCGGTACTATGCGCGTCAAGTGAATCCAGTTGTAGAATTACGTGACCTGGGAAAAAAAAACTAAAAATAAAAAAAAGTTTCTTCATACGTGACATGACCGATCGAACAATAATTGAATTCCCATCGCGTCGAATATCATGAACGATTACATGAACTTCAAATATCGACTCTCGCGACAAGATAAGACGTGGTATTTAACGCGTGTATTGAATCCATTCCGATGAGCCAAGATTGGACAATCAACTCGAATGAATTTATAGATCGCTTCAAATTGACGTTCCAATCGGGTCGCGACTTAAAGGTATCAGATATGAAAAATAACTGCGGCTGTTTTTTTTCATTGTCACCAGCACGATAGATTTTGAAACTATTCCTTGCAATTTGAACAAGGACTTTTATTGGCTACAAATCATTATCCTCGTGATTTCTGCAGGCAAATGAAATTCTGTTGCCTGATTATGACACATTCGTGAAATTTCGTTCCATGGTTACACGGGTATCGGCTCCACTCTTGTCTTACGGCGTTTTCAATAACAAATATTTATCACGGGAGTTTCGCAAGTTTCACAAATCATTGCATTATTATCTTATCAGGCGGTCTTAATGACTATAATTAATTTGTTCTTCGAGTAATGCCCGAGATAATCAATGCGATTTGGAGCAAGTTTTAGAGGGAAAAAAGGTTCAAACTCATGCAAATGGACATTAATGAGTATGCAAATTTTCAACCTAATTTAACAGCAGCATCGAATGTCTTTGACGTTAATGTCGCCTGCTTTTATAACTCAATTAAAATAATATTGTTTAAACTGTCGATAAATTTATTTAAATATCGAAATGGGTTTGTTTGTCGGGTCGATTCTGACAGCGGTTTTAATTATTGGCATTTATAATTAGCAAATCTGTGAAAGCCACAGTTGTGGTGTACTTTTTATGTTCTTGCAATACGTGACATGAAATTTGACCTAAAAATGAATTTTGCGAGGAAACAGTTTTTATTTTTAAACATTTACAATTTTACATCTTGTAGTCCGTTTGAGTTACTGTCTTCATACTTGAAGGGCGATCAGAAATCTTGACTAGTCACTTACAGTAGGTTCAGTGAGACAGTAAGTTTGGGCATGAGAGATCAAAGAAAATCCCTGTCGGTGCTATCAGTCTGGGGCGTTTGTGCAGAATCTGCATGTCAGTTACAGTGACTTCTACACGCAGTTTTAGTCCGCAGATTCACCCAACTACCTTAAACAAAACTACGACTGCAGTGCCCTGAGAATAGGACATGCCTTATTCCTTTCGTAGCTTTCAAGAGAGATTTGACAAAACGTAAGACTTAAAAAGAAACGAAACTAAACTTTTGAAGCTTTTGTTAGAACAAAAAAGCTTTCCGGAAAATTACAAAATATATTTATAAATACCCATTTGTATTGAACATGCATAATACAATTTTTCGATGAATTATGAAAACCATTAAGAACAAAGAAAGAAGCGAAGTAAACAAGCGAACGAGAAGCAGCGGATAATGCAGTCAATTTAAATTGGCAATGTGATGTGATTCGTATGGGAGCGATGTTCATTGACATGGAAGTCGTCTACACAATTCCATCAACTCGTCGAAAACAAATGATGTGTGGCTGTGAAATATGCACTAAGGACTTCTATAAACAGAGACCCACGACTAGCAGTTCCTGGTGAAACTTTTATCACAAGATACAATAAACTTTCGTCTTTTTTCTATCAAAAGGAGAAGTGTCTCTCTTTTATATCAAATAATTTATAAAATGTTCAAAAATAAAATTCATTATTGAGAACGTTCACATCGGAGAAACCGAAAAAAAAATCAATCCAGAAAATCTGCCGTTAAAGAAACGTTTTTGCGGTACCCGTTTAACAGGTTTGAGGTTTTGGCGAGTCAAAAAAGCTAATCAAGAAAGTTATTGATGTTATTAGCGTCTGCGGATTAAGGATACCCGCATGATGAAAATTGGCTCTCTTGATAAGGGGATTGGAAAAAAAGGGGGATACAAAAATTAACGACGGGACCGGGTGAAATACAGAGAGGTCAGTTGTGCCTATCGATCGGTTTCTTGCCCGAGATCGACGAATTGGACAGAGGGCGAGGATAGCAATCAGGGCGCTCTGTAAATCACGTGCGCTGATTACACATTTCAAAACGCGACCGAAAGCGCTTGATCTACAGCTTCATAAGTCTCGCTTCAGATAGAAGCCCGTCCTGCGCCAACCGCTGCCCTCTGTCGGCAGTAAGTTCGTAGCCGCGAGATGCGCGTTTCATTCTTCCTGACCCCCTTTTGAGTTCCCACAATGGACGTACTGCAGCAAAGACAACGACACTGCAAAATATCCAATCTGAAATTCATATTGTTTTTGGCCCAAAATTTAAGAACATTTGAACATCTAACGTTACGAGTTTGAACTGATAAACATTCTAACACTAAGTTAAATAATGCAAGATCTTTCATAGCTGATGTTGACGACAGATTGACATAACCATATATAATGCAAAGGAAAATATTCATTATAAAATAAATTTTTCAATATAAAATTAAAAAAATGTATCATTTTTTATTGATTGAACTTTTTGTGCTGTCAGAATACTGTTTATTTGAAATAAACATCTGAAATTCAGTCGAAATAATTTACTCTGAATAATACGTATGCCGGATTTTAAAATCAGATTGTTTTAGTAAGGATAGACAAAATTTAAAAAAAATTCTGATTTGAGGTACAAAGTTTCTTGAATTCAGAGACTATCAGAAAAGATTTTTTGCAGTGGACGTTATAACCTTGCCGCGCGTGACTGTTATTCCTTTTATCACACGATAAGGACCGGAGATTTCGATGCTTCAAAGGTGCGTTGCAAAAAAAAGCGACATTCCTTGCTGGCACAAAAGTGAAACAAAATTGTCTTTGAATAATTTATAGATTCGGGAATTTCTTTTTCTTTTATTAAAAAGAAGCAGATAGCCGGTGGCGCGCAATCAATGTGGAGATTTCTTTTAATATGGAAAGTTAGAGAGGTGAAAAAGAATAACACCGAATCACACTTTTAATCAGGAACAAAAAAAAGTTAAGATGAATATGAAGATTCCATCTGCATGCATTTCGAGGTCGTTGGTGTACTCGGAATTCTCTTAGCGTTTCCTCAAAACTTTTACAATGCACGACGTCGGCAAAGACGCGGTGTAGTCACCTATTTCAATTGTTACTATCGAGATTTTTAAATCGCGAGACGGCCTCTTTGCCGTCGCTGTGTTATATTATTTCGAGTATTTGAATTTGTTTAAATGTAGATTTATCTGTGTCAGGTGACTCGAGACTTCCAGCTGGTCTGCTTTATGATTATTCAATAATCTTTTCTCCAATTTTTTTGTGATCGTTGATTTGTATGCAAATCGGTATTCCATTCTGAAATCTCCTCCCTGCAATCTACAATTTGAGCTTGCAAGAAAACTTCGCAAGAAAGCACCACCCACCCTCGAGTTCAGGAAGTGGGGCAATTCTTTTTTCCACTCCCTCTCTTTCGATTTTCGCCTCATCTTTCAGATTATGATATTCTTTCTCGCCTTTCAATGTTTCATCACAATCGATGTACAAATTTTACGACACTGATAAAGACTTGACTTTGACGGATAAAAATTGAGCTGATTAAATGAAAATCTCCGACTTGTGCAAAAACTTGGACGATGCAACAAGATCACGTATATAAAACGGTCAAGATTCCAATCTGCTGCCTTTGTTGGCCGAGGCATAAAAATACATGAAAATGTAATGCCTCGCCTAGTCTCCAGAGCCGGAGATAAACCAGTCAGATAAGCTTCGACCACTGAGCATCCTGCTCGACTTTGAACGATTCGAGCAAAAATTTTTGCCAGGCAGCCCTAAACGCTCACGAATTTATGGACGAAAAAATGCAAGCCTCTCTCCCTGATACACAGTTGTTATTCGTCTCATAAAATGATGTTCAATTTTGAAATGCCATTTATCTCGTGATAAAAGCGCCATTAGCGATGTTATTGCGCTTTAAAAAAGAGCCGATCTCTCGTTTCGATTAAAAACGTCCTTCCCACTTTTTTGTCCTGCACTCGCTGATAATTACGCGAAATACATAACGGTCTTGTATTGTTGACGAGACGGAGAGTTTACTTCTACAGTTGGAGCGAAGTTCGTGACAGTCGACGAAACCAGCGTATACGATTCCATTCGCCAGCCATCCGGGAGAACAATTCGTTTCACTGTCTTCTTGTGATAAATCGTGATTGCTAGCGATAGGTTCTTCTGTGCGCCCTCTCTCGTATCTTGCAACCTGCCTGCTGAGCCATGTACTACTTCAGCTTGAGAGCGCTGTGGTTTCGGCCAGCGTCGAACAGAAAAAAGCTTGGATGAATCACCCACCCATTCAGCGCTCTTATTACATATCTCGATCCACTTGTTACGTATCTGAAAAAATGAAAATCCTGATCGATCTTAATTTATGTTCACAGCTCGGCACATTTTTCATCGAAAAAGTAAGAAAAAAATTTTTGTTTTTAAAGTCCGCGCCAAAACGGAATAAGAAAAAAAGTAAATTAAAAAAGAAAACTCTTGTATACAGGGTGTAACAAAAGTATATGATGCCGTTGTACAGGATGAAAGTGCGATAAATCCTTAGACCAATGGTTTATCAGACGAATGGAACATCAGTTCTTTTTTAAACAATTAAAATACGATTTGAAAAAATAAAAATTAAGCATAATTACAAAAAAAAACAATGTCTGAATTGCAAGTAGGTTTTTTCTTCCTTACATTTGCTAAATTATAAAATTGATTTCTGTTTCAATTGTCGATTAAAAATCAAGTATTGCTTGAAGCAACTTGTTCATTTTTGGCGAACAAAATGCCAAAACATCGTAAAATGATTTAGGAGGATATTTAGTGACGCGACGCGTGTAAGGCTGGTTTCCACTTTGGTTAAATTTATGCTGATTACAATATTTTGGAAGTGATTAATAATTTAATCTTCACCAGCGCACGAGGTTGTAGGACTGATTCTATTGTACGGCTTGTCTTGCTTGCACGTCGTTTGTAAACAAGTACCGAATTGATGACTGTCGTCATAATAGATGCCCGAATTGCTGCAGAGTCGGAGATTCGCTTAAATCATCGCACTAATACATGCACGCGTCACAGCTTTTTCGAATGACTCGGCAGGATTGGACTACAAGACGTAGCCTATTTTACAACAATTAATAATCCTGGTGTATCTCTGAATTAACGACACACTGTCAAGCCTCAAGACAGTTTCGCTGGATGTCGTTTCTTTTCAATTCGGCTCGGTTCGTTCATCCCCTTTATCATCGGACTTTCCGTTGTCCCAGCTCGTTCTTCTAAATGTTAAAACAGAAACTCTGGTGCGCTTCATACAATTAATCTTTCATTCGATGGATTTCATGCAAATTTTCTTCTTCTTTTTTCTTTTTTCTTCTTTTTTTTTTTTTTTTTTTTTTTTTTTTCCTTCTTTTTTTCTCCTCAGTTTGTGACAAAAAAATTTTTCTCCCAAAAATCCAAGACAAAGGGGTGCAAAAGTCCATCGACGAGTGAAAGCTGCCAAATGATTTATGGTAGTTTTTCTTTTTTTTTTCTCTCTCTCTTTCCTCCCGCCTTGGCGCCACCAACTTTGTTCATTTCCAAGGCGGTACTTTTAGTTCAAATGATAAGACGATGTGCCCTTTATCGTCAGTTACAAATCATGCATGAAAAGTATATGTGGGGATGAAAAATGGCAAAGAGATAAATTTGGTTAATTCGCGTGTGCGCCACGAATTTCAGGTCCAGCTATTTTTCAGGAAGTTGCGATAATTTGTCGTGGATAAATGTCTGAATTGGGACTTTTGTTTTTAACGAATGACGAGGCTTGATCATCACTGAGGCAATATCTCAATTAAATCGTAGAGATCCACTCGAGTCCATGTCAATGCAGCCTAATTAATTTTCAGCGTCGCCTGCGATGAATTCGACTCGACGACGAACAGGCGTGGTTCAGCTCGCTGAGGTTTCTTTTGTACAAAATGCTAAGAGACGGGCAGAGACATCAATCAATCTTTTATTCGAATTTAATTCGAAAACGTTATTGTGTGACATATAAATAGGTCGATCCTTCATGAAACTTTGTGAAAAACAAATTCATTAGTAAAATCTTGTAACAGATCAGTTTTACAGATTAGAAGAAAAAAGAACGAAACAAACAACTACATCAGAGGCAAAAGAAAAAAAATCAATTTTGACAATCCGATTTTTTTATCTACGTAGATCTGATCAGAAAACACGTGCATTAAAAGTAGCAGAAATGAGCTTTGCAGAAATACAGGTTCTGTTTGTGCAAAAAAAGTCTCAACCGGCTGAGTGCGTAAAGTCAATCCTTCGAGTTTGAAAATGTACGGCTTTCATAAATCTAAATACGAATTATTTATAGAGGGTCCCCGATGGGAGCGAACTTTTCGAGACTGTCGAGGACGACAAACCACGGTAACCCGGAAGTATAATAGCGAACCGCGAGTACAATCTGAAAACTGAACTCGGATGAGAAGAAGCTGAAAGTAAAAAAAAATAAAAGAAATAGGTAGAAGCTACGTCGGATGTTTGCTCCGACGAAATTTGGAAGTCCAAAATAAGACAGGGATTAAGAAAGTAAATATTTATAAATAAACTGGTTCCAGGGCGGTTGGGTTAATACCGTAAGTTTTGTCGCGCGATAAATGGGATTGCGCCGGCGTGTAAACCCGTAATGGCTGCTAAAGTCCTTATTTCCTGTGCCGTGACGTTTTTTCCCCCCTCACCGACATTCATATTTTTTAGCTCTGCCATTTGGTTCATGTTCATGTCGCATTCTCGATCTTGATACCGCTTTCGACTTTTTTTCGTTGAAAGTATAAAAATCTACTGCAGTCAACTCCGGAGAAAATGAGACTTAAGTGTCGAAGAAACGGGATCGTCGGGTGTGAAAAATTAAAAGGCACATTACTTTTTACAACGGAGGGATTCTTTTTAAAACTGCTCATCACATTATTTTGACTGGAAAACGCCATCAGATTAAGCTTGGAAAAAAAAGAGAAGCCTTCCTGAAACGGATTATCTTCATTGTTTCTTTTTTACTCTCCCTCTCATTTCGAATTAGTAAATGACTTTTCGGATGCGAACGCGAGTATTCATTCATAGTTTGTTACATTCATACCTCTCTTTTCATAATTCAACTTGTTACAAGGAATTTGTAAGAGTGAAAGCTCCAAACATGAATCCAAAGGACGTCTCATTCAATCACAAAAAGGCAGCTTCAACAAATTTATTTTCGTCGTTAAAATTCTGCATTTATCATAGCTTCTTGAAAATAGCGCAACGAGGACGAATAAGGTAATTATATATCTTGCAATAACCGGCTCTTTCTTTTTATATCCGAGTTCATTCAGAAATACGAGACAGATTTTTCCAAGGGAAATTGGCACTTTGGGGGAATTTGTTTGCTTTTTAATTTTCAATGATTAATTGTCCGTTTGTCGAGTTACGTTGCATCTAATCTTCAATTACAAAAAAAAAAAAAAACAAAATAAAAATATGCAAATAATTGAAAACAAATGATCGTTGCATGGAATTTATTTAATTAAGCAACTAATGTAAGTTACATTATCGTGGTTCATTAATTTTTGATAAATCAATTTTAATAATATAACAATAATTTTATAAGTTAAGTTAAGCACGAGAGGGATGCTGAGTCCTGTATTTCGTTTACACTTGACAAATATTAAACCATCGTGTTTGCAACAACTCAACCCAATGTAGAATTCAAGACAAGTTATGCAGCTTGTATACAGAGAATGCTCAAGAGAAGTGAACGAGTATTTCGTCTGAATTTAATAGATACTTCGACGATTTTGAGTAGATGAAACTTCAACTTAACATTTAGCGCCTTTTGAATTTGTTATAATTTCCTTACCATTAAATGCGTCTCGTCGTGCTAAATTTAAATATCACGATTTCTGAATACATAGTAAGATTTGTATTTAAAATGGATAATTTTTTTATGACGGACTATATTTCAAGTCTAAACTGTTACATAATTAAAATTCAACTTTTTAATTTCTTATTCAATCTTGTTTACTTGACACTTTTTTGTCGATTAATCATTCTCAAGTTACATCACAATTTTAATTTGAATATTTTCTTTTTATTGTAAAATCTTCGGTAGTTCATTAGACGATGTAACACATAAAAGCAAACCAGAAACAACATCTCTGAACACTCGTTAAAGTGCAAAGAGGATCTTGAAACGAAGATTACACTGTTTGTTTGTTGTAACATGTTTAACTATATGAGTGTTATTATTACGCGACATCGTTCGCTAAAATATTATTCAGAAATTTACTTAACGTCTGTCCCCTTTAAGTATTCCTTTTGAATTTCCGTTCAAATGAAAATCAATTGGCTTCATTATTTTGTGTAACTCGTTTTGTTATAATTTTGTTGACAAATATTTTTGACATGATTTAACGTTGATTTATTATATTGATAAGACACTCTGCGAGAACCACCTGGAATATCTTGCCTTTGTGATGCGAGACGACGAATATTATTTCGCAGCGACAATTTCTCATTACAGGTTTCCGGTCGGTTAGTTGACGGGACGTTGTTACTGTTGATTCTGCGGTCGAAATTGACTCGCAATATCCCGTGGCCCGGTTTCCGGCGAGGCTCATGCGGGAAGCGGCAAAGGTGCAAGCGGCCAAGCATACTAGTTTTCAGATCTCCTACCATCCTCTCTCATTTATCGTCTACTCTCTTATCAAGTTTCACGTTGAATATTTTTACACGAGTTTACATGCCGGGCACATCAAGGAAATTGTATTCCGCGTCTTGGATTTCGCTTGATGAATTTCCTTCATACAGTTTTCCAGCAATTTTTCTCCGACGCGAAGATGGCGGGATATTTTTAAGCTAAATAATTAGAGTCGAAGTAATCCGCAACTGAGAAAGTTTTGGTTAAAAAATATCGTAGAAATTTCTTACGTTGAATAAAACCCAAGATGTTATTTCCTTTTGAAGCGAATATAATGTTGAGACATGGAGGGATAATAAAAACGACACCGCGGTTTTCGAAAGCCATGTAAAAGATATCGGCGCGGTTCCATCGCGAGATTCTCTTTTCTAATGTCTATATATGCCGGAGAGTCTTTCAACTGAATTAAATCTTCGTTCCCCGTAAAAAAGATGCATTTTTCGACTTCCGAATTTGACGGTGGCATTTTGTTTTCATCGGTCGACATTTGTATATTTGATCCCACTGTTCGATGCATAAATAAAAAACTATAGCTTGTGCTTTTACTGTGTGAATTTACTACCACATTTTTTTCCTGCATCACTTTATGTGAATACGCATGTTTTTCAACCGACGTTATTATGCATTTTAATCGAAATCGAACGGGAAATAATTAATTCAATAAATATTTGTCAAACTGTCAATAATGTCCGTATCGAAAAAGTAAAAACACGAAAAACGCTCCCAACGGTATTCATGAAAAAAATTAATAATAACCGATCATTTCATAGTGTCAATAAAACGTTGCAAATTGTTTGGGTGTAAAGCATTCTGACAATTTCTCAAAACAATTTAACAATATTCAAATAATGGAAAATATCCCTCTCATGACATTATAACAAATTGGAAAGAGTCACATTGTACAAAATCAATTTTGCCATTCAATTTCCATAAACAATTTTGCAGGTAATGAGAATTCCCAGAACAAGTGTAGCAATTTTTGCTTTCATGGTGGATTAAGAATGCACAATGCAGTTTTCAACAGCCCTTCGAACATAATCATTGTTCTGAATAATTATCGGGAACGCATACAGAATGCGGAGAAATATGAAAACTGGCGAAGAAAATTGTCGATGAAAAATAAATTCACATTACTGTCAAAGTCCGGAGGGATGTGATTGTCCCTTTTGTAATTGTCCTTCTTTTACATTTTGCACAACTCGTTGTAGTGCGTGTTGACCGATTGTCCGTGTGGTGAGTCGATTTCAGAGCCATGATCACCGCATCAGGGGCAATTAACCATTGTTTAATGTTATTGTGAAATCACTGGTATTAACAACGAATGCGTTTGAACGACAAATTCATATCCACTTTCGGGGGAGATAATTCAAGAGCGTTGATTCGCTTACGCGTTATACATAATATACCGTGATTATGACGATTTGATATCGCGAGCATGATAAGTTAGTTGTTACGTTATTATCAAGGATGTTACCAGCTGATTGCTCGTCTGGATGTATTTATGACACGATCAAACGATTACATTATATATTTGTATGTGCACTTGACATAATTTTAAATCATTTATGTTAAACACTTATGAGATTGAAAAGAAAATGGAAAAAACCAATTTATGATTATATCAAAAATTTTCTTTGTTGTAGTTATATTTTGATTGGAGCATAATACCCTGGTCTAAAAGTCATCATGGATCATCATTGTTTTCCTCTGGTGAACAAAAGTTACCTCTTTATTATTTTATTATAGAACCCAATGAAAAGTTGTTAAATAAATTAGCAAGTTGATTGAATTTTTATTTTTCACAACAGGTTCATAATTTTACAACATTGAAAAACGAATCAAAATTCATTTTGCCAACATAATGGATGAATATTGATTTTAACTTTCCAGCAAACATTTTGTGAAAAGTTTAATTAAAAATTAACAATGAAACTGCTTTGCTTTTGAATAATTTTATTTCATTATTTTATATCTGAATGTTCGTGATTCATAGTCGACAAACGTCCAACTAACTGCATTGAAAAAAAAATTAATGTAACATCACTAATGAATACATGAACCAATTTGTTATAAAATTATACCTTCACTATCGAAAATATATTCGCTGAAATACATTTCATTTTATATTCATTATTGCCGCTTTTTATAAATTTTTTATATGAAAAATATATTTTATTTTATATTTTATAAATTTATATAATAAAATTTATAAAAAGAATATATAAAAAATATACTCCATATTGCCACAATATATTTTATGTAGAAAAAATATATTTTTCTTCCGTGAGGGTAGTTTTAATTACATTTTGACGTATATGCGATATTACAATCTAATATCAAAATCTGAAAATCCATTTAATGACCGACATTTCTGGATTAATTCATACCAAAATAATTTCATCTCTATAAATATTCTTTCTCTTTTGTCAATTCAAATTTGTGAATCCACAAGTAACTTCTCAGCGACAAACAAAATGTACAAATGTGCTTATTAAATCTCTAAAAGATTGTATTATCTCTATGAACAATAAAAATGTCACATTTATTTTTAGCTCGAGTATCTATTTCTATTTGTACGAAAAATGCAGCTCGATATTAATGACAATCAAACGAGATCGGCAGGGGCAAATGGAAATTTTGACGGGATGTCGGACGTTGGTGAAACGGGTCAACAGTGGTGGGTATCTCGTGTAGGAATATAATCTCAAATCTAAAAGTATGATTGATCGTCTGGTTTGCAGTCTGATTAGCCTACCGGCCAGCAATAATTGGATCACCGTGATCACGATCAGTCAGACGTAACTCTCGTGATCTTATAACTAGTCAGCTGCGCAGAAAACACAGACCGATGGTAGACAGAGTGCGATCGAGCTTTCACCTTCGAAGATCGGCGCGGTTCTACAGGATGTTACAGAACGCGAATGATGAACCGAGCGACGAGCTGTTAACAGACAAAACCCGATGATGCGCATTGCTACAATTCCTCGCTGCAACGAAACCGAGGCAAGGCATCGCAACGAAGAGGCGAGCGCCAGCCAATCGCCGGAGTGAGAGTTTTTGTTGCAACGACGCGGCCAATTCTGCCGTGGCTCTTTGCATGAGCGCCGTGAATGCTCCTGCAAAACCGGTTCTCGATCGGTTTCACCAAGTGCACACGTCGTCGGATCCGGGTATATTCACTGCGACGCCTCAGGCTTTTCAGACTCGAACCTCCTTTTTTTCTTTCTTTCGTTGCTATTAGTACGGCTGTCGATTGAAGCATCAACTTCCGCGAGCCGATCAAGATGTGAGCCCGGTCTCGACCTTTGCGATGCAGTCATTCCACGCTGCATTATTGAATTTAAAATTAGGGTCAACACATTTAAACGTCACTTTTTAAAATTTTCATCCGAAAATAATGTTATTCCCCGTATGCGAGAGTGATGCAAAAATTATCCTTCGAGCGCGCACTCGATGGGGCGTTTAAAAGTTGGGCAACGTTATCTCATTCATTCGGTATGTACTTATATAATTTTACTTACAAGACGAGCGACTGAAGATGAAGTTTAATTTGTAAAGAGTCTGCTCTCCCGCTTTGGGAGTGCTCGGCATTATGCGATGTCTCGGCGTATGGAGCTCAATGCAGAGTCAATATACGCAAGGTCATTATCCCACATTGTTTTAAACAGGAAACAAAAGTATATCGCCAGTCGCGAGAGACCATATAAGAGCGCCGGATGAGTTATTAAGAAGAGAAACATTTACGAGGCATTAAGGCGGCCTCTCGCAGACGCTGATCTAAGTGGCAAACGTCGTTCCTCCGAGCACGTTGATGATTATTTAGGTACAATCTGTTTAATCGTGCATAGCTGTGTGGGTGCAGGTGCACCGCCGAGAGAAATTAGGTTAATCGTTCAAAGCGCTAATCATGCCTCTGCACACCTGACGAAAAACTACGGCTCACTTGTTGAGAGAGGCTGGCGCTGATACACGCAAGAGAAGAAAAACAAGAGTAAATTTATGCCGGCCGACGGACTGTTTTCTCGAAATAGAACTTTCGTTCTGATTATTATTGTGATTATGCTTTCGCAGAGCGAGGGGGATTTCTCGATTAAATTTTAAAGGGCGAGCGTTCGGCTCTAATGTGCAGCGAACGTTGAGTGTCGTGGCCTGTCGGCACTACTTTTGCCGCTACTTAGTATACAAATATGTATCCACGTAGGTGTAGTGAATTCACGCTCGGCCGACCTGTCGTCGTGAGAACCCCGCAAAATATGATACGCTCTTTTGTGTGCCCGGGAAGGTATAATATCATGTCATCCGCAAAATTCGAAGCGCTGCTATATGATTTTAAACACGGCTCGACGCCGTGGTTGTATATTTGTTTGAAAAGATGTTAATTTCCACTCTCGCGCGTGAGTGGAATAACTTTTGATTTTCTCACAAGATTGCCCAGTTCGTCGTCGTCATTAAAGAAATTAGAAAGTTAGAAATTCAATAACAATTCGATTTATTGGATTTGGGAATTGATCAATGAACTTTTTTTTGTTATTAATAAAGAGATCAAGATAAAAATGCCGGACGAAAAAAGTCGACGGATAATAAAAATGAAATTATATGGTTTTTTCAGTTAAAGGAGCTAAAGAAATTCCCGAACCGTCCGATCGGAGATAAACTTTGCAAGATTGTCTTTTGTGAGGTGTTTTCGAATAATACTTAAGAGCCTGATTAATTTGTGAAATAAAAACACGTTCCCGTCGGTCGTCGTAATTCTACACGGTTCGATTCGTCTCAGGGTGTATATTGAAGTGAAACTTCCAATCGTAACCGGGGTCTTTCTTGTGTGTGACGTGCGAAACGACCGAAACGTTTTATGTATACGATACAATGAGGATTAAGTAAAACTCAGGGAGATGTATAAGTCCAATTTACTCTCGCAATCATAAGCTTATTACGTGGAATGAAAAGCTTAGCTTTCCATTGAATGCGCTCGGTAGTATAATTAGGCCGCAAATTTTGGTTAATCCTCGATTCGTTGGAGCGTCGTTCGAAAAATGCATCTTTCCCGCGCCAAACATTCGGAGCTTTTTTTCTTCCTTTACCCCCGAATGGCGATTTATAAATTACTCTCATTCAGTTCAACTGACGAATAAAATCTCAGCGGGATAGATTTGATTCTAATCTCGCAATTCCACCGGAGTATGAAATTTTGCAAGTTTGTGCTTGTGCAAAAAGAAAAAAAAATCGGCCGCCTGATAAATCAAGTTTGTATTCTTTGTTGCAGCTGGGTATAACTGCAGCGGAAAATTATTGTATCAATCACGACGAGTCTCGCGGAGAAACTTCGATTCGATTTTGACGATAACGGCAAACGATACTTTGTTTTTGTTATTAAAAAAAAAAACAAACAAAAAAAGCAACAAACAAAAATGCAAAAGTGTGGAGATAACTTCTTGTACCGCCGCGATGTCGATGGGAGTATAACGCAACATTGATGGAGATATAGCAGCACAATAATTTACTGTGTGTCGTCAGATTGTTAGTTATGGTTGCATTTGAATGAGAAACAAAACTAAAAAAAAAGGAGGACGGAAAAAATGGCATGAAATGTTTCGGTGCGACGGAGCGCATGAAAAACATCAGAATGAAAGGGAGTCTATGTACAAATCTCGCGGAAATTTATTCGGCGCGAAATAGTTTTGCCTAGCCGAATAGAAGTTGCGAATCAGTTTCGCATAAACCGCGTCTCAACTTCGAGGTAACACAGACCGCAGTGGCACCAATCCACTGTTTTATATATCGAGGTTAATTGAAGTTACACCTTCGCGGTGTTCCATTGACGTGCGTAAACTTTAATTTCCCTTCCAATCTCATTTCAATTCAACTTGGCAATTTCGTTTGTTTAATTTCAAACGAGATGAACGTGGTACGGACGGTATACATAACACCGGGCAATATTCCGTTGCTGACGATAAGAAATCGTCCCAAGATTCATATCTCTTTCAGGAAACGATGTTTTGATTCGAACAGCTATGATAAAAGCTTTTTGGAGATCAAAACTTTTCGTTGATCACAACGTGATAAAAGTTTAAGTGGTCCTTGACTTTTTTTCAATTGCTTGGCGCAGTTCTCCTGTTATTCCCGCCGAGTGTAAGCAAAGACAGAATTATTATATATAAATACCGCATCGCAATTTTTTTTTTTTTTTTTTTAAATATTCAGAAGAACATGGCTTTTACTTACTTATTGTTCCACTTCAATACGAGTTAACAACGTTGTGCTTTTGCCTTATTACGAAGTTTTAAGCTTGTCAATAGAATCAAAATTAGAATGTTTCAAAGTTTTAAAGAGAGTCCGTTACGAAATTGTATGCGTTATAGTACATGTAAGCTTATTAATGGACAACTTGCACATATTTTATTAAATTTTTTCGTAAATTTCGAAAAAAAACCCCGGGAGAATCATTAAATATAATGAAACAAATTTACTAGATGTAATAATTTATCGTATGAAGGAACAAAGTTAAAAATGCATGGACGAAAACAATATATTCTTTGTTTCTCTTTTAATATATTTATACATTAATAGGATGCGATTTGTACAGAGCTTTTATTTAATGTCATCTGGAAAAAGGAATTACAAGATAACGAAAACAAAGTTTGTAAATTCGAGAGATATCCGTGGAACAAGTAAATCTGCTTACGATACTGTGCGAATTGATACATTTTAATATAAACAAATCGATTATTACCATCATCTGTGTAATCAAGCTCAAACTCGCAACATTCCGCTTCTCCAGTTTGTGTTTTTCCGGGTTAGTTGGAGTTTGACAAGTTCCTGTTAAATGTGAGACAATATTCACGCGCGGATGCCTCGAAACAATATATACGTCGCGACCAAAACGAATTCACGCTTTTTGCAATTCTCATTTATCTATATTCTGAATCGTTAAAATTATATGTGATTTTAACGATTCACTATCAACTGTGATAGTTTGTGAATTTATCATTCTGCTCCATTGATTTTTTATAATTTATCTTTCTTAGCTAAGTTTACGTTCGTTAATGAAAGAGTGAACAAAAATGAAAGAATTGGACGATGTATATTTGTCGACAAACTGTTCAATTATTATCAATAAGTGAATTAAGTCATTCTGGAAATTGCGCGGAGGACGTAAAAAATATTATCACGCCGTGTCACGTATTTTAACGATGCCAATTAATTTCACTTAAAATAAAGCGCCGGCTTGCGTCTCGCGCGCGATCACGAACGCACTGTAAATTCGTGTACAATGTCGTACGTACTATATTTCTTTCAGAGCGTATCACTGCAGAATGTTCGACTGTACGAAATTCGCCTGGGCCATTAGGGTCGACGCACTTGGCTTTTGTTCTTCTCGCGAGCACTTTATTCAAATGCAGGAAGTATAAAAAAATTGGCGAAATAAAAAAAAGAGAAGAGGGTTATGGATGCGAAAGAAAGTGTGCTCACAAGAACAGACAACTTGAAATTTCCGAAGTGCGCGCTGTCAAATCGATGCAATTATTTGTACCTGATTTTGTCAAAAAAAAGTGGAGGACAATGTGTAAGTGGATGCAAAGCTATTGTGAACAGGGCGATCGGAAAATGCAGAGACAATTTCGATTTGCATAATACAATTTTGAGAGTCAGAAACTTGAATTTATGAAACACTTTTCTGTTTTTGTAGAAACGCGAGATCTGCATACAAAAAGGATATGTACACAGGTGCATTTCCGAGCAAATTTCTGCAAAAGCGTGGGGCCAAGTTTGACTAACCCAAACGGAGCAACTAATTAACTTTCGAGTGTAAAATACACGTACGAAAATAAAAAAGAGCGGGACATTAAAAAGCAAAACCCAGTAGACTTAGTTTGGGGGCAACAAAAATTTTTACCTCTTAAATTGATTTGGCAATAAAAATCATTTGACGACGACGGGAAATGAATAAAGAAAAAAATTGTCACATCAAAGGACCATTTTCATAAATCCACTTTTTATTTATACTGCCAGACTCGTGAATTTTTCGCTTTTTATTGCTTTGATTCGTAACAAGTAAAAGCTTTCATTTTATAGGTCATTCGAATCTTGACTTTTTTTATACTCGTACTTGAAAATATATCAAATGTAACAAACGTGACCAATGGATGAGCAAACCTTTTTAATTATCTTTGTATAATCAATTTATGTTTTTGTAATTTCAACTTTTAAAAACATGTTGCGAAATAGAAAGGAACAACTTTTTTTCAACATTTAATGCGTTCTGCTAAAGTACATTGAAATAATCGGATTAATTATTGCCTCAGATACAGTAGATTACTATAATTATCCACATGATGTATTCGCCATTCAAGTTACACACCCGGTGCACGAATTCTCGCATGTTCGTGCTTGCTTGGAATAAAACTTCGATACTTATATTATCTACTTTGCATCAAAGGTTTGCGTTGGTTTCAAGCAAAAGAAGAGAGAAAAAAGAGGCACAATTTTTTTACGGAGTCTTTAATTTGCAACACAAGTGTCGTGTTTTTTACGGTCTCACGTATTTTCGATATAATTGACTCGAAACGCAAGTGAACGAACCCAATGATTCCTTCGAATAATAGAAGAAATAATTAATACTGTTTCGCGTGTATTATCTGGTACGCGACGGAATTCCGGCAAATTGAATCAGTGTTTTCTCGGCCACCGTACTGATAGAAAAGCAATGCCCAGCAACTTATGAATATTTATGCTGTCTGAATATGCATACGGACAATGTATTATTTTTGCACGACAGAATATCAATATTCAGTCGCAAGAATTGTATTATACGATCAGAGGACCACATTTTGCAATTCGAAATTTATCCGACTCATTCAACACGATACGCTTATTTCGAACGATTTTTCATTCGTGAAATTTTGAAACGACACTCAAGCCATCCGTCTGACAATTAATCCATCATACCGAACGACAAGGTTTTTTTCAGAAAAAAAAAAAAAAAAAAAAAAAACACTTAGGATATTTAGTTTCAAAATTCTAAAAAAATAAGTATGCAAATCTGTCTGCAGTTATGTGATTTCGTCATTCAAGTTGGCGTGAGATAATAAGCAAGCAGAACAGAGTAACATGAATTATCGAAAACTGTGCAGTTGTTGCGATCACACACGGTAAGAGGAATTGTACTCGGATGACCAATGGCCACCCCATAGGGGAACGAACATGGTTTGTACTTGCCCAGTCTATGGTCAAACTCGGCAATCGATTAGGTTCGGTCTAACCATTCGGAAAGGATCAAAGAATCTTTTCGTTTCATTTTATTATTAAGTGACGCTGACCAAATTGGAAGAAAAAATTCTTACTCAAAGTTTCAGGGACATTTCTGGGCAACTGTAATAATGTGCTATATTGAAAAATAAAATTTTGCTAAATTAAAATTCAATTCGAAGGTTAAAATTATTATTAAATCTGTTGTGAAGGTTTTGCAGCTCACCTTTATCATCAATGCTGAACAGCCCGACGCCGTCGCCGCCTCTGATGCTGTAGCCCAATCTGGAGTCCCCACCAGGAGGATCTGCGTCCTTGGCCCGGACAGTCGTAACATGAGTGCCAATAGGTTGATTCTCACGAACACTCGCGGAAACAACAAAGTCGTCGAAAACCGGCGCGTGGAGGTTCTCATTAACGTCGACGACTTCAATGATCAACATTGTTTCCGAGGATAATGTCGGCTCGCCCCTGTCGACAGCTGTTATCGTCAAGCTGTGCACCTGACGCTCCTCAAAGTCGAGGCTGCGAGTGACGCGCACGGTGCCGGACATTTTATCAATTTTGAAGAAGCCCTCGCTCTCCATCGCATCCGAGATGTGGTAATCGACCTCTCCGCTGGAACCCTCGTCCGGATCCGTTGCCTCGAGAATGGCGACGACGCTCCAAAGTGGGACGTCTTCCCTGACCTTAACGTTGTAATTAGACAGGGCGAATGTTGGCGGGTTGTCGTTAACGTCATCCACAGTGATCCTAACAAGGGCGTCGGCAAACAGCGGCGGTGTGTCCATCCCCTTGCCGCCGCTGTCCTGCGCCCGTATCCTCAGCTCGTAAATTTCTTGCCTCTCTCGGTCCAACTTGCCGAACACAGTCAAAATCCCGCTCAGTCGGTCGACCTTAAAGTCCTCCGTCTCGGTCACCAGATGATAAAAAACCTGAGCATTCTCGCCGAGATCGGCATCCGTCGCGTTCGCCCGGAAGATGATGGTTCCGTTGATCGCATTCTCAGAGACTCGAAAACTCGCGAGCGATTTTTCAAATTTCGGCGCGTTGTCATTAACGTCCAGCACCGTGATGGTTAGGAGCTTCGAGTTGGATTTCTGCGGCTTGCCAAGGTCGTAAACCGTGACGTTCAGGCTATATTGATCCTTCTTCTCCCGATCCAGGAAGCTTATAATTTTAAGCTCACCACTGTCTGGATCGATTCCAAAGACGGAATCCTCGTCCCCGCCAGAGATGCCGTACACTAGTTTGCCGTTGTACCCAAGGTCCCTGTCTCGGGCTTTGATTTTGATCACGGTGCTTCCAATTTTCATCGACTCGTTTACTTTGACGTTGCTGGCAAAGTCAACGAACTCGGGTGTGTGCTCGTTCACGCCATACCTGCTCGGCATCATCGACTTGTTGTCGCTCGACGCCTCGTTGTTACGCTCGGCGGAAGCGATCGCATCCTGTAGTCGTTTGACGATGCCGGTGTCGTGACACTCGAACGCCCCCATCTCGTCGGTGAGGACGCGCGCCTGGTGCGATCCCGTGCTTCTTTTAGCATTCACCAGATGGACAGTGATGCTGTTGACATCAGCGAAGTGCGTGCCGTCGGTCGCCGTGATGTTGACCAGCCGCACCTGCGCCTTGATGTCTTTAAGATCGCAGGTGACGGACAGAACGCCGCTGATTGAATCGAGGGAGAAACAGTTGTCCTCGTTGCCGGAGACGACCCGGTAACTGATGATGTTGCCGGCGTCGAAGTCTATCGCAGAGACGGTAATAATTTCCGACCCTATCGGGACGTAACGGGGCACGTGACCCACGCAATCAATCCTCTCGAATTGCGGACGGTTGTCGTTGACGTCCCTGAGCTCGATCCTGAGCTGCATCTCGGCCTCCCTGCGGTAGGGCAGACCCCAATCGCTCGCACGTATCTGCAAAGTGTAATTTCGTTTCATGGTCTCGTAATCGAGCACCTGCTTGGTCTTGACGATCCCGGAAAAGTGGTCGATCTCAAATGGGACCTTCATGATGTTCTCAATGCTGTAGGATATGTACGCGTTCTCGCCCGAGTCGAGATCCTTCGCGTGGACCTTGACCACCGACGTTCCGGCTGGCTCGTTCTCGTCAACGTACACATGCATCTGCGACTGGTCGAACAGCGGGTCGTTGTCGTTCGTGTCCATCACGTACACCTTCACCTTGGCCGAGGACTGCTTTCGAGTGCCGGCGTTGCCTTGGTCTACCGCCGACACGGTCAACGTGTAAAAGGCCTTCTTCTCCGCATCCAAGTTGACCGCGGTGTACAGCATCCCGGTGTCCGCGTTGATGTAAAACTCGCCGCCCTCGTTGCCACCGACGATCTGGAGGAAGACCAGCGCGTTCTTGCCCTCGTCCGCGTCCGTCACCTTCAGTCGGATCACAGGGGTGTTGATTGGAGTCGTCTCGAGGATTTTGACCTCGTAAACCTCGCGACTGAAGATCGGCGCGTTGTCGTTGAGGTCAACCAGATGAACCGGCACTGATTTGTAGCTGAAACGCTGCGGGATGCCGCGGTCGACTGCCCGCAGAGTCAAATTGTAACCTTGCGGCGCTGTCTCGCGATCCAGCAGCCGAAGAACTTCGATGTGGTACTCGCCCGGGTCGCTTGCCGACGCTCGTATCCTGAAATGACCGTCGGGATCACCATCTACGATATCCAGACTGGCAATCTCGCCGTGAACGCCACTGTCTCTGTCCGTGACTCGTACTATGGCGTAAATATCGGCGTTCGAGCGTTCCATTAAGTCCGGCAGATGTTGCACGTATATATCCGGCGCATGGAGATTTACTTGTTGCACTCGGATTGTTACTCGGGCGGTGCTTGCACGTCTTGATCCTACGTTGCGGTACAAGACACCGCGATCCTCGGCCATTACTGTTAATTCATGAATCGCTCGTTCAACATATCTGTAACAATTAGTAATCAGGGTTATTCCAGTTCTATTAACAGATTTGGTCGGGATTATTCAAGCATAAATTTCGTCATTAGAAATGAATGGGGACAAATTTATGAAAAAAACTGATTATGGAAAATTATGAAAAATGATGTCGAAAGTTCAAGAAAAATTTGTTTAATGTGTTGTTTTGTTTTAGAAATACTATCACCCTGGAAATTGCAAATTCTGTGCAGTGATTTTTTTTTCAATCAGCCGAGACGGTGAGTTGGAACTGACCAAATGGTAAAGTTGTGTCGACTCAGCGTATTCATTGACGGGGGTGAAAAAAAATTTGCTTGTAAAAACAATAGGCGCGATGAATCAATGCACAGTCACATGATGAAGTCATGGTCATAGAATTCGAGTTGATAAAAACGAGCGTGCAATCATTGATATCGACGTATTGTTTATTTTAAATATAAAATACCATTTTTTCTCGTTCCAGTTTCGGACGGGGGTTAAAGTGATTAAGTTTTTGTGTCGTAAATTCATCGCGGATAATCGTAACGTTCTTTCATCGATAAAAATTGCTTACATTTATCACAGCGATGTAGACATTTTGAAAGATTGATCGTTCGGTTTAGCTATCTATGTGTATCCGACATCAGGACGCGTACACACGGCTTGAACTGTGACAGAATTTGGGTTTGTTGAATACCAACAAACCTCCAACTATTTTGCAGGGGTGATTCAAATTCACCATTCCCAGCAATATCATCATTTTTCACCCGTGCCAAAAATTCTTCTGGCATTATAATTTCAACAACAAATTTATATTTGAAATGACAAAATAAGGGTAAAAAGAAAATTGTAATGCGTTATTATTATTCGTAGAGTGAAACTCACTTGAGTGGCCTGGTTAGCGTAATGATACCACTGACTGGGTGAACGGCAAATTGATCGGTCTCTTCGATAAAACTGTAATAGATTTCTCCATTCCTGCCAAGATCAGCGTCCTCGGCAATAACCCTAAGAATGTTACGATGCAGGGGCGTGTCCTCCGTTACGGTGACTTCATACTCGCTGGGGTAAAACAGTGGACTGAGGTCGTTTGTGTCCAACACTTTGACTGTCACGGTGGCATCAGTTTCAAACACAATTTGCTTGTTCTTGCCATCCCGTCTGGTTGCCGTCGCTCGTATCTCCAGGAAATACTTATCCTGTTTCTCTCGGTTCAAGACGTTCACGTTGCCAGTCTGCGTGCGTATCATGAGAAAACAAAAGTCGCCGACCATTCTCTTTTCCACCTTGAAAAATTTCTCCTTGTCGCCGGATTTGATATGGAATTTAATGTCGTTGACGGGCTCGAGGGGGGACATTCTGATGCCCATCTTGTCCTCCGGAACCACATACGTCTTGCCAATCGAGTTCTCCGGGATGGAAACATTGTAATGAGGCTGCGTGAATTGAAACTCCTCGGCGATCGAATGGGACGCCTCCGTCGTCGGGGCCAGTTTGTTTAGAAAAGTCGTGTCGTCGGAGGACCATGACTCGGACGTGGCCGCGAATAGCCACAGCCACAACCACGGCCAGATGAGCAGCGCGCGCTGCTTCATTATTCTCATTTCGCTAGCTCATTTTTGCTGATTTGACGCCGACATCGCTGCTCTCCGCAACACTTGTCGCTCGCCAGTTGAAATGCTCGATTGATCACTTTGTCACCTGAAACACAACATTTAAATATTCATTCATTTTGAATTCAATTTTGCGATAAAGCGTACATTTAATATATTATAATCCCCGTTGTGCTGATATTTGCATCAAATATAATAATCACAAAAATATTATCAAAATAATTGTTCATGAGGAGGTTCATTCATTTAAAAAATCGTATATTTGATAATTAAACAGAGCCTCTGAGAAATGTTTCGGAAATCTTGTTATGATCACGGAAATGTTGATATTTGATTTTATTCGTAAATTATAGTTTGTGATAGTTGAGTTTCCCCCGTTCGGCAATCTCAGAACAAATTGAGTTTCAAATCTATCTTTGGTTCTGCTAACTTCAGCTTGACTTTTGAAAACAATTGCAAATCAACTAACTCGAAATAAGTTTTCAAGTTGTAATAATGTTTTCAAAATGTAACCTCCGGAATAATCAAAACCGAACAGTTCGTCGGGATAAAATAAACGCAAAGTTTTACGGGCACCGAGACGGACCCATAATTAAATGTAGCACAATCTTACGAACGGGCACGGTACGTTGTTTATTGTTACCGTAAGTTAATATTTCAGCGCCACATAATGCTTCTAATTAATTTTCCCTCAATCTTTTAAATCATAGAGTAGAATTAATACATTGTTCATAATACTTTACTGCGGTATTTTAACAAACTCGGAAGAATAAACGTTGAATATTTTTCAAAATTCCTTTAATTTCATGCCACAGGATATATTACTAAAGATATAAGTTGCTCTACTCGACGGAGACGGCGGCGGAATCTCATGATATTATACCAGCAGTCTGCTCAAATACAGAGTTATATTACTTAAGTCTGATCGAACATTTGTTCATTCCACTGGAGTCGTACGCAAATGTAATAAAGAATAGTATTACATAATTAATTTCGAATCCTCGTGACTCTCGCATCTTTATTGTATTGCTAAGAAAATGATAACGGATTTTATCATTGAATTTACTTCTTATTCAAATTAAATTAAAATCAAATACTCGATAGGGTTTATTTAACTTTGGCATCAGTGAAATATGATTCCACTGTTAAACAGTGGAGTTGAAACTAAAAATGCGAATCGAGTTTAATTAGATACCAAATATTCGATTATACTCTGCGAAACTAATCTATTGATGGTCAAAACTGACGATAACGGAATTAACGGTAACAGGAAGCATTTGAATCTGATAGAATGGCCTGTATATCTGCATGCCTCGTGATTCGTGCATCGAGGGCGTATTTGGGTCTAATCTTGCGCGATGTTGCTCAATGATCGCATTGTGGCGGATATCAATGGAGCAACTCGACTCGGCATTTGCACTTTTCCGTGGGTTTTGTTCGTCTGAAATGCACGATGAGGTCGCGTCAATTTTTATGCCGCGCGATACAAATTATGATACACTCCGGGGTTCGACTCGGCTCGCTGTTTTCGTTTTGGCTTTTGAATATCGATGAAAAAGATTTGTCAGTAAATCATCGTACAACAGTTCACGCGGCGCGGAAAATAACTCACACATTCTATCTAACATTTTTTTTTCGACTAACAATTTTACAGTTTGTGAACAAATTCATTTTGTTTCCACGTCGCGCGACGGATGATTGCTGCAAAAGTTGTAAAACGTCGCAATAAAATATAGCAATGAAACATTTGACTGTTCCAAAATGTTTCATATGGAAAGTGCAACGACAAAAGGTTATGCGCTTTTTTTTGTCCAGTTCCTATAAAAAAGTGTTTTCCATATTGCGTTTTTATCGCCGTCTCTGGCGTCATTATTGAAGTGTTATTATTTTTCAATGCGATACAAACAAGGGGGTCAAAGGCAAAACAGAGGCAAATGTAGGCTGCTAATTTCGCGCTCGAAATTCGTGCGGAAATTTGAACGCCGCTTAATCGCTCATTATCCTCTTGCGATTATTGTTTTCCGCCGCGCTTTCAATCAATTTTCTGTGAATTTGGCGAGAAAATTGTTCTCGCTGCTTAATTTTCGCTGCGCGAGGAATATCTGTCTCGTTGAAAACTGTATTATCTGTCAATCATGAAGCTTTAATCGATATGCTTATCGCGTACTCCCGACTGCTGAACGAAATCGGCGCAATAATTTCTGTCGCATAGAGCTCATCGAAAAAAGAAACCGAAAATGCTTGATAAACAATAACCACGAGTTGGTTAGCGAGATTTTGTTTCCACAAAAATAGCTGGGACTCTTTAGCGAGCAATCGTGCGTGCATTTATGATAACTGGTTCGCGCTTTTCAGGGAGATCGAAACGTCGTCGACGTCGCATCAGAAAGGAGTTCGCGGCGCATTATCAAGTTTCACTTTCTCATATCCGGCAGCGGCCACGCGTATAATGGCTGCTTTGTGGCTGACTAACAATGCGAACGACGCCGCAGTTCGTGAATTTTTGTTTTCCCGCAGTTCGATGCATCGACAGATAAACCCGTCAGTAGTTGCCAACATTGTCGTCAAATTCAGCGAGAATCTCATTTGAGCGAGGTCTCGTCGATTCCACCGTATATTGGTTAAAGTTTCCCGCGCAACATTTTCGATATTATCCGTAGCACGCTTTCATAGATAACACGACCCGTCCCGTCCCTCCCCTCCCCCCCCTGACCCTGTTCATCATCCCTGCAAGTTATTCATTTCCAAGACAATGCGCCAGCACTTGAGCGTTGTTGTAGAATTTCAATGCTAACGTGCATCAGACTGCAAATGTCCTGCGATCCGATAACACTTTATTCGCTTTTATTTTCGTACTGTGGCAAGTCAATATCGTTCTATATAATATAAACTTAACGAGCGATGCACTAATTGCATAAAAAGTGCAGTGTATTTTTATTTGGTCGTTCTTTCAACTTTCACCGATTTAAGTACTCTGCTTTGGTACTTGAAATCGAATATGTTTTTTCATCGAATCCATAAAAATTAAGGGGAGCATTGAAGAAGTATTAAGTACACCGTAAAATTGTCATAAATTTTTTTATTTCGGATAAAAAATTCGAAAAATAAAACCAATGTAGATTAGTAACAAATATTTTTAAACTGATAAGACGGTCTTTTAATAAGACAATTAATTATTCATAATTCGTATTTTATTAACGCAGGTTTTTTATACTCGAATAGATATTGAATGAAGGGAATAAATTAAGTTTGCATCATTCAAATATAATGAAATCAGAGAAATCGAATTTTCATTTTTGTTTGATTAATTAAAATAGAAAGGTATTGTTCATTTGGTTAGTTTTGTAGTCTGTCAATTTGCTTTATCTGTAGAGTTAACTAATCAACATGAGGGATCTTATATTATCGTTTATTATGCATTACTTGGCTCTTCTTTTATATTACAACAAATTGCTGGCAGTAAAGAGCAGTTGCGCTCCTAGTCGTGTTAGCGTTACAAATATTGAGCCAGAACCGCATCTACTACTTTAAGAAGTTTTAAGCACTTAATCCGGCCGAGGTTAATGGTCTTCTTCTTTCCTTTTTTATGACTATTTTTTCATTGATTTTTATCTGGTTTGGTTTTTATTGATCTGATCCCAATCAATCTTTCTTTTCGATAACTATGAAACGATATCCGACTATCAACCAATTTTGTCCGAATCTGGCAAGCAATTATGTGTAATTTTTTCAAGGAATTTAAAATATGCAGATTTCGCAAATGTTCGTAAGGTGGAGAAAATCATGCCACGGAGATGAAAACTTACAAAGTTTACGAAAACAAACTATTCAGTCAGGCGGAAATTTTCTGTAATATTTTGCCCGAGTCAGGCATGGCTTTAAATTGTCGGAATACGTCTGATGTCTAACGCGAATATTTTTTTTAGTTGGCAACTGAATGTATAACGAGAATGTCATAATTCAGAATTAACTTTCTACTGCTTTATGATTTTTTTTGTTTTAAGCTTTTTCCCGGTTAATTGATTGCACAAAATTTGGCTAAAAAGTTGCTATGGAGTCTGTGGAAAAAAAGTAAACATCGTGCGCACCAGATTACGCTTTTCTTTCGCAGATTAAATGAAACTAAAACAGTTACCGGAAATAAGATCGCGCGGGACAAATTGCAAAGTTTTGCGCATAAATATTTTTCGCGTAACGCATTCACTTGCCGTTAACTTTTTCTCGCGGCCGGCTGCAAAACTTGAAAATCCTTTTTTTTCCTCTCGCACAGTTAATAACAGGAAAGAATAATGACAATCGTGGTTACAGTTAATATGAAAAAAAAAGTTTTGCACGCGGTATAAAAGTGTTGTATATATAATTAGCGTGCGACGTGTTTTACGATTCCAATTTGTTAATTAAATGCGCCTGCCCGGCCTTATTAGATATTTGCTGTAACATGCGACTCACGTGGAATCCCAGTCAAATGACACAAATTTATGACCGGATTAATATTAATCTAATAAAGTTGAAATAAAAATATAAACAGGGTATCTCAAAAACAGTGGCCTAATTTGAATGCCAAAGAAACAAAATGTTGATGAAATTACAGGATGTTCACGACACGAAGATCAAAGGTACTTTTGCAAACGACTGAAATGTTTCATTTTAACATTTATTAATTAAATTTAAAAAACTCGTTTTATTTCGCCAAATGGAAAAGTAGATTTGGTATTTCGTCGTAGCGTCAAACGTTGCGCGATGTTTTTCCCCCCTGCGATATAAATCATCTTTGATGGATCTTGGCGGAGCGTATAATCTTTGCCTTGGTGCCTATAATTTAAAATCAGGAGAAAGGCCTTATCACGATGACCCCGATTGTTCTCCCCCGGTACAAAATGTGCATCGTACAACTTGTTATGTTAATCGCTTTTTTATTGACCATGTAGAACTTCGTGTTACAGACGGCAGGGTTCTCACAGGGTAGCTAAAACTGAGCATGTAAAAAGCATCCATTTTTCAGGCTGTTCGAAAGGAAAAAAAAAATTGTCGTGCAGCAAAATAGTTTAAGGGCGTGTGATTGCACGTGAATGTATGTTTTTGTGCGTCATTTGTGGATGATAGTCTCTCCGAGGAAAAGCAGGCCGCGGTAATCCTGATACGTGCACGAATAAAACGACCGGATGCTTGGTGTTAGGGAAACGTGACGTTTTTCAAGATGTGATAAGGCGTGCGTTACGTGCACCAGGCGGTGCGCCGCTCGGGGTGTGTCCTGAATATTTTACACGTTTCGCGTTTGTACGCCTCGCGGGGTGAACCGGCATTGTTAAGCAGAAGCTGTTCACATCGCCACATCAGAAATTTCAGGGGAAGCGCACGAATCCAGTATCCAATCGTACAAAAGATATACCGTGTTTATACTGATGGCACTGAACACAGAATGTCGCGTTTGTTCAGTCAACATGTTTCCCATGTTCGAGATTTTTTTTATATATCAAGTCTACTATTAAAGATATTCAAGTCTGCTGTTCTCTATTAAAGATTAAAATCAAAAATTCTCTTCTTCTACAAGTAGACCAGCAAAATCCATTTTTGTTATTCTTAAAACAAACAAACGAATAAATAAAATTCTTCATTTTAAGGCGTAAGAATATTTTCTATCAATATCTGAATATTTGTATTTTTTGGTCCTAGCTAAAAAATAATTATGAAAGATAGCTCATCATGTGGTTCCTTTTACTGCGATTAATACGCAAGAGATTACTCGTAATTCAGAAACTTGATTTTTTTCAATTTTGAACACTTTGTAAGTTTATATATTCATGCTCCGTTCAAAGCAGCGAAGGCTCATCACTTGGTCGTACAAAAATGCATGTTATTAAATCCGAAAAAGGAAAGAAGGATCAAATTTTGCTTCTTTAGTTGAAGAAACTTTTTTTATTTAAGGTGGAACATGCGGTACAGTCAAAATTGCATTTTTCAAATGGTAATTAATTATATTAATTGTAACATTTTATGAATAATTCTGTAATATGTTGTTAATGTCTGTCTAATAAAATCGCCTTATACAACTTTTAAAATTATTTAATGCAAAAGTTGGAGCTTAAAAAAATTGTCAGAGTTTATTTAAAAATAAACCATGTGTATTGCTGATTGTTATAAACAATTTGGCCAAGTATCAAGAAGTTTCAAAAATTCGAATTCGAGATATTTGATTTCAAACTTTTGTAAAAATGCATGGCACGTATATTTATAATTTTGCCCAATTTAGAAATTAAATATCTCAGCTTAGAGATGGTCAATTTTTTTAAAACTTTGGTTATAGACGCGTTTGTATTAGTGGATTTAGTATTAAAAATTACAAAAACATCCGACTATTTCACAATATTGAATGTCCCACCTTAATTGAAAAATTTGTCGGAAACTTCCATAAATTCAGCATTATATCCCTAGTAGAAATTGATCGGGCTTTTGTAGGGCATGTAATGCTCTCCCTTATAGGGGCCTTATAGGGCGAGCTCGCCCTAGGGATAATAAATGAGAAAAAATTTTCAATTGATATTTAACTTTTGATATATTAATTGAAATTCACCTTTATAAGCATTATGGAATATTGTCTACTTTTGCAATATTTAATGTTGTCGCTGAAAGCTTGTTAATGTTTGTAAACTCTGTTTTAATAATTAACGAATTATTTTTTTATGAATTTTTCGACATTCTAAAAGTTCGTGAGAATTTGTTTTTCGTGTTCATATAAATAAAATAAAGTATTATATATTTCATCCGAAATATGTAATTTGCAACATAATTTCTGATGAAAAATGGATCAGTCAAATGTGGCACATTGTAAATACGGATTTTAAATTATTGCATTTGCACAAGCGAATAGGAGATAATTGTTACGAGATGAATTCTGAATCAATAAAATTACTGAATAATTCATAATCATGTTAACTTTGTCGTTGCTCGATCCAAATTTTCATCATGTCCATGTGTAGTTGAGGTACTTTTAGAGTGCTGCGAAATGGGAAATTTGTACAAAAAAAATTCACGCGTCCAAGCCACCGATCAGTTTTAATGAAGACACAAGAGAAGGCCTGTAGAAAAAAGGTTGATAAGTTTCAGTGTCGATAACGGTAATTGTGATCGACGGTCGGCACATCTTAATAGCATCAAGGTGTCGCATCGTATTTATAGCTTTCGAGTAATTTTTCAATCGCGAAACGTTTCGAGAATCTTGAATTATGAAAATAAATATAATTCTCCCCTGTTATTAGTTTTCGAACCTTTGATGACTATGATTATGCAAAAACAGCACTTTGATGTATTTCCAAGAGTCATGATTTTTGAAACGTGATATTTCAATGAACAATTTAAATATAAACTACTTCTTACATTTTTTTGATTTAACAAAAAAGAAAAAAAATGTGCATCTTTTATCACAGTCCGAATCTTTAAATTTTCATTCGTCTGTTAACTGTGAGACAAGTTTAACTATTGAAGATGTCTCTGAATAAGTTTCTCATGTGAGACTGTTAGAATAATCTAGAACATATAAGTTTTAATAAGTAGATGAAACAATAAGTTAACCCAGAATGTAAACTTGAAATAAAATTATTTCTTCCCTTGTTCCTGGTAAGATTCAATTTCCATATTCCGAGGGAGATAGATGCCAAGATTACGGAATTCAAGGTAATCTTATATAGATAATGTGATAAAAATTAACGATAGTTTCGCAAATGAATTAGAATCTTGCCACGGCAACTTAGAGATAGAGCGAAATTGAGTACAGAGCGACATTATGATAATTATTGAAATGTGGTATTATCTTGACAACTTGACTATAGTTCTCAAACATTCTATGGTTATTGTTTACATTTACTTGGGTGTAGACTAGTTTACTTATACGATAACGTACGTGACATATATTGGCATCAGTTTCCCATTTGATTTCAGAATAAAGGGGCATAAATATAGTTTTGAACTGAAATGTCCTTTATTTGTTTTTTATTCAATTTTTGAAACATAAAATTGAATCTTCAACTGAAAGTATTTCAGCCCCTCTGGACAAGAATACAAAAGCTCTCCTACTTTCCCTGTCACCTAAAGTGTAGAATATATTTAATTTTAACCCTAAAGAGCAAGCAAGAGAAAAAGAAATAGACACAATTACATTATTCATAGAGTCCAGCTCAAGTACGTGCGTTTTAAAATTTGCATTAGTAAGACGATTAAAAGGATCTTTTTTCTCAATTAACAGTCCTCGTGGAAGCTTCAACATTCAAATGAGGCCAAATTCGTGGAAAAAAATGTATTTGTTCAGAAAACTCGAGTGCAGTAAATTTAGTAGGAATATATAAGACTGCATATAATTTTCTATGCCTCGTTACAATGCATCATAAATCTATTCGGCCCCAGAGCGTATGATTTTTGAGATTCACCCACAATTGAATGGATGCTGCAAACAAGTAATTTTTTTTCATCCTTGTCAATATGTTACTTTTACCTTTTGAAATGTTATCGACTAAAACTCAACCAGAGTGACGTTAAAAAAGTTAATTTATAAATATAATATTACAATTTTTTATTTATTATTATTAATGAAATATTCTGCGAGTTGATGTTGGAGGCTTGAATCTACTTATATATAAAAGATCAATACGATGTTGAAATAAATTGAGCAGAGTGTAAAATAATTCGTAACACACAAAACACAAGTAAAAACACGTTTGAAACGTTTTCTCGTAATGGGCGTAACATATAAATAAATAAGATAATTGTGAATTATGCGCGTACATCGATCGTATATAGTTTTTGGCGACAACGAGTCATTCAGTAGAAAGTTGGCTCCAAAACACGACAAAAATACGATACGATGGAATAAACAGCCTCTGGACGTGACGCCGTTGCACACAAATCCACGAGACGGATTATTCGTACGCACGCACGCAGAGTCTGTGTCATGTTTTTTTTTCTTCTTCGTCTTCTTTGTTACACAGATTCTTAACTCCACCGAGTGTGAATTAATGAACAAAATAAAGAAAGCAATAAGTCGTCTGGAATGAAACTTGGCGTCCTCGTACACTCGAGCGAAAAATTGGTTGTCAATGAAACCCACTTTTGTTTCAATTACGCCACTTTAGTACGCTCATTGAAACAGTCGCTGAACGAGGCGCAGTCAATTTTCAACTTTTACCGATATCAATTTTCTTTAACAAACTGATTAAAATTGTATTTTTCAATTTTTTTTTGAAAATTTTTAAAAATTTGTTTGCCCCATCAACTGTTCAGCATTCTGTAAAATTGACAAAATAAGATTACTTTAGTTAATACATTTTTTTACAACGAAAAACTTTTTTTTTCAGTTGCAACTGTTGGAATAAAAAATTGCATCAACTTTCCCTTCATTCAGAATGGCAGCGAATATCAAAAAGTTGTATGTGCATTCATGGGACTTTAATGAATACAATGATTAATTTCGTGTTTCACGTTTGCACAGGGAAGTTTGATTTGAGATGATTATCGGATCCGATAGAGTGGAGGACTATAGTTCGCGTCAATAAATCTATTTCCAGATAGGCACAAGCGTGAAGGGACAACGTGTGGTTTACAACCTACGCGATTGTGCATCAAAATATAAATTGTAATATTGATGCGAGCGAAACGCAAGGAAAATGCGCGAAACAAAAAGAGAGGCGGCGAAATTTATTAGGCTGCGCGGCTCCGGGCGAATCTAATGGGTGGATTCTCATAAGCGCACGCTTCGAGAATAACTATCGTTGATGAAAATAAAGTAAGCACGTTTTCAATATTATTGATAATCATAGAGAGCCTTCTCTGCCTTCCATTAATTCATGACCCCGATACAACCTGTACGAATAAAGTTTAGATTTTTATTGGCACTTTGATATAAATCTTTGATCGTGATACCACGTTTATATATTTTTCTTTATGATTTCCGGTTCGCGATAAATGCCACGGCGGATGGTAAAATTAATTAAAGAAACGGAAATTCGAAAGGAAACAAAAGTAGAGGCAGTAAAAAAAGAATGAGGGAGATAAAAATCGTCTTGTCGAGATGGAATGGATTTTCGTCAAGTGCAGTTTTAGGTCGGATCGGATTGGATGAAAGCGAGACTATTTTAAGTCTTAGACAGGCTTCGAAAGGCTTTTTTCCAGACACCTCTTGAAGATAAAGAGTTGTCAAAGTACGAACCTCCTTAAGCTCAAGCGTGACGTTTAGCATCGACATCACGCCGCGAGATGCAACTTAAATGCTTGTTCTGCATTTTGCACAAGTTCATTTCTTTTGTTGAAAAAAAAAAAAAAAAAACGAATATTTGATCCATCCTGTTGTTGCATGTCTCCAACTTTTACGTGCAATTTCTTAAACCGCCTGACTAAGCAATAAACTCTCTCCCAGCATTGATCAGAAAAATAACTTTTGATCCAAAAAAAAACAAACAAACAAAAAAACAAAAGTTTTCAAGCGCGAAAAACAAAACCGCGACGCTTTACTGCTGATTCCTTCATTTCCCAGCGCACTTTTTACACGAGTAACACATCGTATCTTGGCTATTCATTTCAGACTTATATCTCAAATGCTGCGAATAGCGCTGGAAAGAAGGAAAAAGCAACAAGTTTTGGGCCAAACGTTAGCCGCAGATGAAACGGTTTTACGTCGCATCAAGATTATGCGCGACGAGAATAGTGTCGAGGAAAGCGCATGACATTATCATCGTATACAATTTCATTTGTACTTGTAGGTACACACGATGCATGCATAAATGCAGTGTAATTCGAATGTCATTTTTTTCGCTTCCACTTATTTCCCTGACGTTAAAAAAACGCTACCATTAATGATGATTATCTACTGACCAATTAGTGTCTAAGTTTTGTCACGTAAATCAAGCGCTGTCTATTTATTTATGAAAAAATGAAATTGCATGATTGAAGTAAAAAAGGAATGGTTAGATCAATCAGTGAATTCTTCGTAGAATTATAATCAAAACATTGTGTAATACAGGAAAAAGAGAAAAAATTTAATTAACTTTTTAATTCAGTTTTAAGATTTTATTTGAAACAAAATTATTGAATATTTATGTACATACATTTTTTCATGACTTGTTTTTTTGAAATGAAATGAAATTTTTTTTTCATGAAGTTTTTACTTGAATTTTGTGGAATTTTTCTTTTCCACGATAAAACTGTATTCTATAATTAAAACCGAATAGAATTTTACGACCAAAGTATCGATTTATATCAGGTCTGATTTAGCTTGCGCTTGTCATAAGGTTGAAACAAGACTCAATTACCAGAGCGATTAATTGGCTGCTATTAATATTCGATGATTCGCCGTAACTTATCGCAGAGCGCTACACCTTTCGACAAAGAAGCTATATCCAATCTAATACACAGAAATGGGTTATATTAACGGACGTAGCAAAAGCAAGCAAATATTTTATCCGAAAAATCCTCTGACCCTAGTAAAAATTGATTGGGCGTTTATAGGGCTTGTAATTCTCTTATAGGGGCCTTATAGGGCGAGCTTGCCCTATAAGGCCCCTATAAGAGAATTACAAGCCCTATAAACGCCCGATCAATTTCTACTAGGGGAATTTCTTTTCACCCTCCCACCTCTTTGTACTTTTGACGAGTGCTCGAAAAATTTTGCTTCCCAATAAGCTCGAAAATTTTCAAAAAAAAAAAAAAAAAAAATTGGGTGTTTCCATGAAAACTTTTTCATAATGATTGTTTATCCTCATCATAAAAAATGTGTATTTTTCTTTACTTTTTTCAATCATACATAAATGAAAAGATTTCAAACGAATTTTATTTAAAATGAATGTAGCTTTGAGGTCTTGAATGGTCGAAAAATTAAATGGCAATCCCGTGCGAAAGATGAATCGTGAATTTAACGTAACAATCAAACAGCAACAAAACAAAAAAGCTTCCTGTGACCGAACAAAACAAATTGCTTTTCATGTTAATTAAGCTCAGTCATCCTTCGAATTAAAAATAATATTTGGCCGTTCGTCTTGTTTTAGAACGAATGAGGAGTGCACACAAAAAAGCCCAACCGGAGTCGACCTCTGCCATGAATTCGGGTCAACTTTTACGGCGCGGTGTACGAAATCACTCAGCGCGAATAAGTTTTATGGCGTTCGGCTGAACGGCAAGGTCGCCAAGTCGATGAATTCGTAATTAGTTTTAATCTTTCTTTGTACGTACGAAGTTAAATACGTCGATTTAATCACATCGGCCGAATTTTTCATGACGAATTCATCACAACCCTAGTAAAAATATAATCAGGCGGCCCCTACAAATTAATAGGGCCCTATAAAGGCAAGCCAAAATAAAAATCACTTTTAATTGGAGCCTAATTGGG
>JAPYZS010000878.1:0-26231 GCA_030522925.1 Trissolcus japonicus
ATTGCTGGATCGATTTTTGTTCAATTTCATTGAGAATTGTTGGAGTTCTATCGGAACTCGTTTTCTCAAAATTAAGAGGGGTTGAGCAATCACCTTAACACGCTTCTGATGTCAGTTTGAAACCTCTTTTTGGTGCGTTTCAATAAACCTTGTTAGAGTGTATTCCAATATTTAATATTAGTTAATTTTGGTAATTTAATATTGATGAAATTAATTAGAATATTGATCATTCCATCCAATTTAACCTTATATTAAAACCTCTGCTAGTAAGTATTAAAAAACACATATTAATTATATAATTTTTGTTTCAGGTAATGTGTGATGTGTCATACAATTTCTAATCTTCGAAGTTTAACGTTCTGTTTATAACACGAGGTAATGTACAGAAATATTTTAAACTAAATTTGAAAATTTATATGGCTTAAAAAATTTAATTTTAAATAAGTTCAACTAATTTACGATTTGCAAGTGTAACGATGGTCACAATATTTGTGAACTAGTCACATCTGAAAATATTTTTTATGATGTCAATCACATTTCTTATTCATTAATCGGAAGATTATTTGAGGATTCGCTTTTAAAATTGATTTAGATAAAATTTGCATATTGTTACAACGTTGGTCTACAAAATCGAGGCTGTGTTGAAAGAACTCTAGTTTCATTTGGTAGAAATGCGATGCTATATACAAGTGGTGAAATTAGAATATTTTTCTCATCGCACAAAGTCCGTTACTTCGAACTGTCGGATTAAGCAGAAAAAAGTTAGGATTTAGAATCATCTTTTTGGATTTGTTTGGTAGTGAAAAGTTTCCTGTAATTTTTCTTGTAGCGATAGGATTAATAACACAAGGTTTAGTGGAACAAGTACGTGTCATTTTGGGTATCGTCGTTGGATGAAATTGTCTTAATCGTGGATTCTATTGCAAGAAAAAGACAGCGAAGGATACAAAGTAAAAAAAGTACATCGAGCAAGTTAGTTTTTGTGGAGAGAGTAAGTGATGCAACGAAAATCAGAGGGTTGAAGCAATTCTGATGAGATGGGCAGAATGTGGGGGCAATTCTGAGTTGAGAAAGAGAGAGAGGGAAAAAAAAGATTATAGATCCGAAAGAGTTTCTAACTTAGCGACCGAAGTAATCTTTTCTAAGCAGAGATTTACCGTGAATAAAAAACACAGAGTGACATTAAAAAGCGAAATTTTGCGTGCATCTTTCACCATTGCCTGACCTGTCGGAACCGTACTTCTTTATTTTTCAGCTTTATTATCCTGTGTTATTTGGGAAACCGTTTCCCTTTGAGCGCCAAGTAAACTCAAGCTTTTGAACATATAAATACTAAAAGCAAAAGATAAGCTACTTGATTCAGAGGCCGAATGAAAATTTCAAATATCTTTCGGTCCGAAAAAGTCACTGGTATTTTTCTAGATTTTGTACGGAATTTTTCTTCAAATTTGTTTATGCAATATTCTTAGGAGGAAGAAACAGATTTGAATTGCGCGTAATCTCACTTTCATGTTAACCAAACAAAGTTCTTCGTATTTGTCAATGTTATTAACAGAATCAAGCAACAAAAAGCAGATCATTTTTAATGGTCTCTGTTTGTACCGTCAAATACGAGGCGTTACGATTTCAGAGCAATAGAATTACCGTCACTATAATAAAAGAACACGCAGTAAAAAGTACTTCAATAATGATAATTCATAGGAAATTGGAGTAATTTTTTATGTCAAATTAAATTTACTTATTTGACGGAATCAATTGTCTTTTTTATTGTATTCATAGAAAAATTAATATTTATTAGTATTCATATAGTTTGAAATCCAATTTTAACTGTTTATTATATTTATTAAATTGGAATTTAAAACGCTATAAATGAAATGATATAAATGAATCATTTTTTCCATGCAATCGATTTTGTTTATTTTGCATCGGTTTATAATTTAGTTGAATAATATTAATTGTTAGTTCTAATAATTTACTGATCATTTGATATACCGCGCACTCGAATTTCAGTAGTTGCATGGTTGAATAAGTATATGATTAATTATTTTCATACCATGTTATCATAAACTGTTTTCAAATATTTGTTTTGCATTAATAATTATGATCTGTAATTCTACCTACTCTAATTTCCATTTTCATACAAACAATCACTCTGATGAGTTTAAATGAAATTATTATGAATTATCGCAGAGTATGCTTATAATACAAACGTTATTATTAATACTGTTACCTATTGCAGGACGTTTAAAGTTCGCGAATTAGATGTCGTGCTCATCACCTGTCAGATTTTTTTTCTGGCAGTTTTTTTAAAATAAAATCGTTTACGTCCTTTTTATAATTAGATGTTCATTTATTCTCAAAAAAGTGCGTATCCATTTTCAAGGAGTTCACGTTTTCTTTGAAAAAGTGCACGAACTATAACTCAAAAAGTACTGATATACTTTTTTTTAGATTTTTTCACTTTTTCGGATTAAGAAAAATTGACAAATATGTTGTTAAAATGATTTGTAAAAAGTATTAAGTATTAAGTCAAAAACGGAAAGTAGAGTGAAAAATTATATTAGTGTAATTTTTGAAAAATATCATTGTTTTTTTTTTTCTAATTCTGAGGGTATGCATAATCCTTCTTTAGTTTTAAATCTTTATTTAATTTACTTTACAATGATTTGCAAATACATTACGGCGAGGTTTCTAATAATGTTATTATAGTGGTTACGAAAATTACATCAGTTTCCAACAATACATTTTCGAGTAAAATTATATCCGGGGCAAATGTTCTTACGAATAAAATAAAATTTAGAAGACGGTTTTGATCTTCACTCCACTTTATTTTGCTTAATTTATGATACAGCTTGAGCAATCATTCATAACATTATTTATTTTGTTGTGATATAAGTATCGAGCAATTTCTCAAGAGTAATCTGATTGCCAGTGATGCCACTGTCCACAACAGAATGCGGGACGTGGTTTCACATAATCAATATAAGTAAACATTTCATTTGCGAAATAATCCCCGTGGCGATGCTGTAAATCATGCAAATTTACGTACAAAAATATAACACTGTATGACAGATCATTGTCAATCGAATCATTCTAATTGAAATGGTCTTTATTACAATTCAAAATAAATCATCATATTTAAATCAAATATTAATTCTTTTTTTCTTTGTTTTAATCAAAAAGACTAACAAGATAAATGAACCAGGACATTTTTTTATGATCAATTATTTACTATTAATCCTAAGTGATCAGGAATATTGCATGCGATTCATAACAATTATAAAACAGTGTCGATTGAAAATGAAAAAAAAAAATCCTTCAGCAGTTAGCAAACACGATTCCTATTAATCAAGAATTCCAGTTTATATATCTTCGTTGGTCTAGAAACTCGAATTGTGGTTGAAAATCTGCCTGTCTTTTTTCTCTTTTTTATTTGCTAGACGAAAAACTCATGTGTTTAGCCAGGGAACCGAGATCGACAGTCTGTCGCTTTTGACGAAGATATGGCTGTATAGATTCATACAAAGTATGTACAGCAGCAAGCTATAGGTATACGACAAACGAGTGGTCAGAGCGATGAAATAGCCGCTGTAAAATGCATTCCAGTTTGAACTAGCAACCATAGTCAAGCGTTGTTTGCCTTCTGATTGAAGCATTGTCTGAAGGCAAATTGACATGCGAACAACGGGACTTGCCTCTGTGTTACATCGTTTGTCTGTCAAAAATGAAAATAGAGTCCTAGCAAAGTATCGGTAAAGTGGCCTCATCGATGGGATCGAAAAATTGTTGAGTTCCTACAAAAATTGTTTGAATAACCTATTTAGAAGGAAACACTACAGTTACGCAGAAAATTGCTGGAAGAATTGAGAAATCAAAATTTATCTACAAAAAAAGTGTCTGGTGTGTCACTGGTGTTTCATAGTTGGAGGAATATTTATGAATACCAGTCAAGTCAAGGAAACCGAAATTAAAAAAAAAGGGAAAGAGTAAACATGTGAATAAGGAAGCGGAGTTGGTAAAAAAGTGGCCAACATATTGGCGGTATCAGCCAAGTTCACGTCGTAAAAATCGCTTGCACCATTTCCGGTCAGCAGGACTCGACGTAAACGATTGCTAAAAGGACGAGGAACTTGGACAATATCGTTAATTCCGACGTTCCTGAAATCCAACGTCGACGGTTTTATCGCAGTTATAACGCAATTTTTGGCAGCGCTCTATGTAGGACGAATCGTTATGTAATCAGCCGGCATGGCAGCTTGATGATTTTACGTAAAATTTGCGGACTTGTAATTATTGGCGAAGTTGGTATATCACTTTTACCGTATTTAAATATAACTGCCAGTGCACAGATAATGCGAAACCTTTCCAGCTTTAGTCAAAACTTTATTCCCATATTTAAAATGACAGAAGTTGCTGCAAAAAATGGAGGAAAATATAGAATGCCAATATTCCGTCCCGAGTAAGTTATATCGATTATCAAAATTGTCAGATAACAAATTTGGTTCATTCGAATTCAAAAGAATGTTCTCATGTCTGTTGAAAGATTTATGAAATGTTAAAAGTATTTGCGAAAAAAAAAAAATTACAATGTTTTTTGTTCAGACGTATTTTATTGTGATGGATTTCATATCACTGTGACAAATCTAACCTTTAGATCGCAGCCAAGTCAATTTGGGTTTCAAGAGGGAGAAAATGTAATATAACATTTATGCCGCTGGAAGATAGATAGTTGAAATATGTTCTCAGATGGAGTGGTGACATTTTCACGAAACTTTTGTGTTGTTATGTACGCGTAGAATTGAACGACCGAAAGGTATCAGATTTTTGTTCTCCTTTGTTGATTCAACGCGGAGCCAAAGGAAGATAGCTGTTAACAACACAAGAGGAATCTAACTCGTTTCATTTACACGCCTTCCTTATTATGATAAATGGCGAACAATCGATATCTTCCGCATTACGTAGTTTCAAATCGTATATCGTTTTTGCCGAAGTTATATTATATATATCGTCAATTGAAATTGATGAGAGGTAACGCGGTATTACCATCTTTAGCGAGCGATCGTATTAAACTGCTTGTAATTCCAATCTTCTCGATTAATAATAGTTCGGAGTGCTCTTCGCGCGGGAATGTTCGCCATTATAATAGCGTTTTCTCACGTTCACATTCGGCATATAAACTGTAATCTAAGTCCCAAGGGATTGTGTCTCTAATGAATCTCGTCTTCGGAAAAAACAAATTTTAATAAAGCTGTTTGCGTCTCTTTTGTTGCTATACCACTTTTCGTCAGTCATTAACGAATTTGCACGGTCTATACGTCCGTTATTCGCGAGTCCAAAATTCATTCATAAAATCGGCTGAATTTGTTGTCACTGGATTATGCGAATTAACGACCCTACGAATTTCAAGTTGAAATCAAGAAAGATGACATCTACTTGAACAGTCCTATGAATGTAATTTCTTTCACTACCCTCAGAGCTAAATTTGTTCGAGTCTTCTTGAGAAACGTCATGACCCGTTATGAATTCATTCGTACGACTTCTGGACAGAGAGCTCGTCACAATTTAATCGCATGGATTTCTTCGGCGAGTTCTGAGTAGTGTGTGGATATTCAAGATGTAGAAGCGATAACGAACTAATATGGGTTAGGGCGTAATCTGCATAATAATACCCGCGTTATTGGCTCGAGGATTTCTCTTCGGCTGCATACAGATTCAAAATTACTTGAAACGTGCCATGTGATCCAGCAAGCGTAGCAATAAATTATGTATACGCTTACTATACTAAGATGTCGTCACCCATTTTCCGACTAATCAATGTAAAAGGGATGAGACGAAAGTTTCGTTTTTTTCCCTTACATTTTCTTAATCCAGAAAAATAAACGAAAAGAAGAACATCAGATTCGATATATTAAATTTGCTGTCTTACAAAAAGGAAGTTACTGAATTCTTCAAATGTTAAATTGATTTCACAGTTGGGATCTTTCAACTGCAAATATATGTACATATCCAATTTTGAGATGAAAAATTGTGCATCATAATGGCGTGTTGGACAATATGTGTTATTAATTACTGAACTGTAATTTCGTTGCACGCGGTGGAGCTAAAAAGCGTTTACGTATCTCGGAATAGACGAAACAAGAGCAAGAATGTCTGTTTTTGGAAGCTGTTCACTTACCAATACCACTGCATCGCGAACAATTTGCAACTAATACCGCAGACCAGAGCGATCTCTTTTCAAGTTTTTGAAATTTGTTATTAACTTTACAGATTTTTTAACTTTATAGAAACTTTTTTGTTTTAAACTGTTTATATATCTTTTGAATGAAACGTGTAAAAAGTCAATTTAACAATGAAAGTGAATCCAGATGTAATTTCTAAAACTCGTTTTTTTATATGATGATATCGGAGATCAGAGCGTTGGTTAAATAAACTTGAGGAGATCTAAAAACTTAAACGAGATGTAATTTTCATTGATGTCAATTTGAAACAGCCCGACATCAGATCTCTTAAATGATCACATCACTTCTTGAATCATGCTTCATCTGACATACCGAAGTGAAATGTATGTAAATACGTTGTCAGTTTAACGTCAACATGACCGATAGTTTATCTTATTTTGACATCAAAACGAATTTCTTGCACCAAGCTGCCATACGAAGCGCAACTTGATTTGCATTTGTTCATCTCTAAGTCGAGGCAGATTTATTTGCACAATGTGGATATCAATGCTATCGATTGGCCTACATGCAAACTTTGAATTTTCACGTCGGTACACCCTTTGATTTTATCCACTCCCCCGTGTTTTAATCTTCGTTCATAAAATTTGTATCTATGCACTTTGTCACAAGAATCGTCATGATAAATTTCTATAAAAATGTTTTCTACAAACTCGAAAAAAATTTTAAACGCACAAAGTTATTTTAAACACAAAAAAAAGAATACAAAAAATGCGAAGAAACGTGTTTTAAAATGAAATAAATTTTTTGCGACGTAGTTCTAATGTTTATTTAATTTTAATAATTACAAGTTCCATAGATAACAGTTAAGTTTTTTGAAAGATTGAATAAGACTTGTTTTGTTCATTCAATCTCAGTTGATTGTTAGTAGATTTTTGTTTTCCATTGAGACCCTTTCAAAACTCGTTTTCTGCAGTCCCAGTACATCAATGACTAAATACAATTGGTTCTGGTTGCACTTTGTTGATTTCGGACGCTTGCGCTTTAACATGTGTTTCAGTTGACACTAATTAAAGCTCGTTAATAAAGCCGTACTATTTTACGATGGATGCTCGAGAGAGTCAGACTGAGCTTAAACCCGAGATTTCGTCCCAGCGCTTTAGGCAACGAGGCCAAGCTGCTATCGAGAATGATAATAGTCAGAGGATCTCAGAATACGGGTTTTCATGTTGGCAAAGCATGCGGATTGTCATTGTAACTAGGAACAAAAATTTTCTGATCGAGTTCATACGCGTCCTCTGTTACTAGGTTGAAAATTGTTTCGACCCTGTAACCTGATTTTTATAAATGTTGGAATATTGAAAGAATGTTTAAGTTTGTAAACTATAGTTTATTTTTTACTTTCAGAGATCTTCAATAATGTTCTATTCAGATTATTTCGTTTCTTTAATTCGGTTTTGAATTCAATCTGAACGTAATATTCAGGTGAAGAGAAAATGTGTCAAAAATTTAACAAAGTTTGCAAAATTATTTGAATATGTAAATATGGCAACGAGTGGTGGAACTTTTTATAATGAATATAAATGTTAATGACATCAGGTGCATAAAAGTTTGATAAATTTTGTTTTTTATTTTAGTTTTAACGTGTTTGAATTTAGTTAATTACTTTTTATTTCTGCTCAATTACGATCAGAACATTTGCATAAAATGGGTAAGAATCTTGATTCATGAAATTTTCAGTCTTGTGGAAATTGAGTTTCAGCTCTTTTATTAATTTTTTAATTTTGTTTAAATATAGTTGGAATTCAATCAAAGAGCATTTTGAATTGAATTTAATTGAAAAGACGATAAATTGACAAACAAGTTTTTCTTACGTCCTTGCATTTTTTATAAATTTGTTAGCAAAAAGTTTATTCTTCTGAATCGAATCAAATAACACTTTTCCCGCGTGCTCAGCTTCGTTTATCTTTACTCAATACCTTAGGAATCCATTAAATTTGTACGTTTTCTAAAGCGACCGCCCACGGAATTATTTTTCTTCGTTTAACGCCCCCTAATGTTATTTTATCATGACATCTCTTTTACTTCTGCCATGTACGGCGAAAAATCAGAAATATCAACGGTTATTACGTTACAATGTATTCAACAGTTACGTGAAATTGAATCGTTCATAGTTTTATCAAACCGTAAGAATAAAAAGTGATAACTTAAGATGGTTGTATAGTTACAGTAAAGAACAAAATGTTACTATTATTTTGCATTCACATTTTTTATGATAAAATTATACTGGTTAAGGACAAATACTTGTTTTCAATTTCGCATATTGCATAAATTGCATGGTGCCAACATTATATGTAACAAAATGGTAATGAATGTAACCAACTTGGTAATTCAGAATACAAATTTGAATTATGAAATTTGAAATAATAATTATGCATTTTCATTCATTACTAATATATAGAATTCCAGAATTCAAATTTGTATGATAAATTTTCACGTTCGCAGTCGTTAGGCTGAAAAATCATAAATTAAAAAAAATAGTTGTGAATTTTTTCATAATATTGAAACAATTTTTTATTAATACACAATACAAACAAAAAGAGTCTGGATGGTGGGTTTAGTTCTCTAAATGAAAAAAAAAAAAAAACAAAAACAAACAAATCAATCGAATCAAAAATGAAATTGAAGTTATCTAACGTATAGTATGATTTATCTGGGTTGATCTAACACGTAGATTTATCTGTAAATGTACGCCATCGCTGTAACAAAAAGTATCTTCTTAGCATTGCGAAGTTGATCGCAGACGTATCTCACAACTTCACCAAGTGCATTGTGAATGTAACCCTTGCGGCTTCAACATCGTCAGTTTAACCTAGCGGTCTACACACGTTCTCTACGCCCCAAAGAACATTAAATTCCTAGGAGTTCTCTCTCTCTCTCTCTCTCGTCCGAATTTCTATCTCATATGCACTTTATCTTCTTTTGGGTTTTTTTGTTCTTTCCATTTGTCCGTTTTTCACACTTTTTTCCAGACGAATTCAACAACAAAAGTTGAGAAACATTCGATTTATTATATCGCCAATTTCCAACATTCACTTTTCGTTAAACAAAAATGTTTATAAATCGTTGAACTTTATTTATGATAAATCCTCTTTAGCAGTTTAGCAACGAGATTTTTTCGATGAAATTTAATTTATTTTCATATGCACGCATAAATTCATTTTCCATTCAAAGGTTACGCGAAAAAAAGTAAGATTTACACTTTCCAGAAACGCGATTATGAGATTATTTTCACTAATCCCCGCTGCATTTCAATGTCATTTACGGTATGTTCTCTTATCGAAACTGCCGCCGAGTTTTTTTTCCCCAGTACTTCAGCCTTGATTTTCGTATTAGGGACATCGCACGAGCCTGTAAATTATTTCAACGAGGATTAAGAAGAGAAACATGTTAGAAGAAAGCGCGTTAAGCGAAAGATTATTTCAAATTTTGCTACGGTTGCTTACGGTTAGAGCTGTGGCACAAGCAAATGTGAAATTTTTAATTAAAATTTCGGATAATATATAGAAAAAAGAGAGTATGTACTGCATAATTTATTATGTGGGCTGAAAAAGTTGTAGAAAACGTAAAATAAGTCCAGCGCAAGAATATAAACGTTTTTGTGACACTTTTTCTTTTACCCCTGGCGGTAAATCGATTTTCTTCTAAATCTTAGTTTTAGTGCTACATTTCATTATCATCCAATATATCTGCTTGATCAAAATAACATTAACCAGAGGTATTAATGCACACACATAATAGAACGTTTGCGAAATTCTAAATATAATTTGATCAGGGATCCGAGTATGCTTATATATAGCAAGATCTTTGTGAGTTCCTAGTTTAATTTCCAGTGAGGAATCTGATTTTGATGGATCGCAACTCCGACGGCGTTTATGAAAGCTCTATTACTTTATTTGATCTATTGCAAATAATAATATTGAACAAAGCATCTTTCGTTTTAAATAAATAAATTGCATTTATTACATTAATGTATTATTTTATTATAATTTATCAATATTTAATTTAAAATAATTTGGCAAGTCTAATACGATACTATGAAGTTGTGATCAAATTATCTGAAATTGAGGTTATGAATTGCATCATATTATTTTATAATGAATTCACGTTCATTCTCTACAAAAATTGATTACGACAAATGTAATTATTAAAAAGACAAATGTTAAAAGTACTCTGAATCAGATTGATAGACAAAATTGACTTCACGTTTCATTACGTTGGTGCATTATCTTATGCACCTTGACGATAATGAACTAATGGAATCAGCATGCGCAGGCGATACCACGATACATAAATTGCGTTACAACGATCTCAATTTTCTCCCAACTTAATCGATTCAATCTAATAAAAGCCTCTTAATGAATCTGACGAGGGCTTAACAGCGCATCATCGTGAACCGATGATGTGGACACAACGACCACTGAAGAATGTAGACCATGAGATTAGCATAATTCTGCAAGCCGAGTGTCGGATTGTAGTTATACGCCAACGTCACGGTGTTTCGTCTTCGTCTGCTTTTTGCACCGGCTGTTTAGTCAGTCTCAGTCCTCACACTTATTCTGATCCTGCCGCTTCAATCTCATCCCCTCCTGTTCGAGTGTGTGGACCTACATTCTGACCCAAGCTTCAACAATTATCGTCCAAGCAGTTTTTTACTTAACTTTTTGCCTCTCTCGCGAGACCTCTTCACTCGTGGCAGTAAGAAAAAAAGCCAAGTCAGAAAGAAAAGTCGAATTTGACTCTTCCGTCTTCCTCCTACTGGTCTTTTCACACTGAGTCAGTTTCCGGTCTCTCGTGACTTTTATGCGATTCGCACAATTGAAGTTAACAAACGAGTAACGTTGATTATGGAGAGCGAGCTTCAAAAAGATTTTCTCACTATTAAGTAGCAATTTTTATTCACCTGTTTATAAATGTCAAAGCTTTTGCGAAAGCTTTGCTAATGCACTTGCAGCTAATAAAACGTCAATATTCCATTCTTTTATTAAAATGTAATTGCAGTCTTTATTGTCGTATTTGTCGAATGTTATTATATTGTGCTTAATTATCAGACAAGACATTCAATTTCTCAAGAGAAACAATCATTTATGTGGCCTGACAAACTGAGATGATTTACTGTTTCATAATTTGAAAACACCTCGGATTAAAAGAATTAAAATTAAAAATTTAATTTTTTTTCTGATTTTTGCTAATAGAATAGAATTTTCTTTTATTTTTATTTTTAGAAAGTGATAGTTCTAGAAAGAGCATTTCAGCGCACATGCTATACTCTATAATAAACCGTTTCTTAATCGACTATTCGATAGCATGCAATTACATTCTTCGTAACCGACCGTTTAACTTCATTCCGTACATCACAGCGGTTCAATTTTCTTCGTTCCAATTCTTTCCCGAAATTCATTTCATTTATATATCTAATACCGAGGATTAGTCCGTTGTGTAGACGGGATGCACACCTGCTCTCCCAATACCACTTTGAACGCTGCCAGTGTTCGGTAAATTTGTAGTTGAGTCAAACTCTTTTAGCAGTTAGCTCGTTGTTCTGTCCTTAGGTTTGTCACGAGGCACCAAAAGTATCCCCCGGCTCAACCCGCATTAGAGCAAGAACGATCACCAAACAGCCATAGCCGCGAAACAGCTCGACAAACTCTCAACTTTCCCAGTGGAGTGAGCCAACTTCAAGACCAAGTGAACTGCGGAGGACGAGCAACTTTAACCCCCGTGTCCTACTCATACCCCGCGACATCTCCATAGGGACTTGGATATTTTCCCTTATCTGCATCTTATTGGATTCGAATACACTAAAATCATTTAGTGATTCATGGATCACTTTTATTCGTCATTTTTAATATGTTTTTAAGTTTGACATCAGTTAATCTTTTTAATCAGTACCAGTACCGAACACACAAACAATAATTACATATAGCGTTCATAGTTGCTTGCATATATGAAGCCATACGTGCAACATTTTTCTTTTTGTCTGGATAATTACATTATCTCAATTGTTTTTTTTTATAACAATTTTATACAATATTGAAATTAAAAAAATTTAATTAAAAAATTTAATTTAAAACTGAAAGAACGATTAAGTGAGAGGAAAGAAATTAATTGCTGTTTTGAATTATTTTCATTGATCATCTCAATATATTGACGGCAATATATGAGCGAACAATAATGTGTTCATAAACATAATTTTAATCATGACGTATAATATTATTTATTAATCGAAAAGCGAAGAGTCTATTGAGAAAAATCTATTCATACAAATATTGATGAGACCACCTACATATCAAGTTATTGATTTTATTTGCAGTATAAATAGGTGCCTCGTATCAATTCATGATCTCTAGCATTTTTACCCTCATTACCTAGTTTTAGATATTTTTAATTTAGAATATTTTAAATGTTTATTTTGCAATATATCTTCGGAACTTGAATTAGTTTATATATTTTTTGTGCCAACTTGTGCAAGCGTTAAATAATTTCTCCCAAGTTTTCGTCGCTCGAGTCATGCATACAGACTGTTTCGAACACACCAACTACTTGTATACGAGATGCACACGCGTCTAAACGATTTTATCATGCGTGCAAATTTGTGATGCTACCGTATATTTGTACGATAGCACTAGTTGTGCGAACGAATTATAAGTACCCGAGCGACAGTGTATCATTTCAAATTCATACAATGTAGGTTAGTTACAAACATCCATTCACGGAAACGTACTGCAGTCACAAAGTAATAATAGTGAAATTATTATTATTTTATGTTTTATTTAAAAAAAGCAATTAATTCAAATGGTTAAAATATAATTCCACGTGGCTGCTGGCCTCGGCTCTAAAATAAGTTAGAATTGAAAACATCAATGATCTTGGAGTTTAAATCTAATTCGAAAAAGAGTCCGAAAAAGCTTGAACAGCTAATTTCCACCAGTTATCCTCTTCCTGAAAGAATTTAAGTGCGAACATCGGACACAAATTGTAAATGGCAAATCTCTCATTAAGCACTCTCTTGGGTGAGTGCCTCTCAGTTTTTTTTATTATAGTTTGTAAATGGCCTGAAATAATTAACCTAGATTTTTCCGCCGAGACGAAAATTTCGAGCACTTGTTTTTAATTGTAACTGTGTGCGCGAATGGCGAGAGAATGATCTGAACAAAAAAAAAGACTCAAATAAGTATAAAATATATAGTGCAAAAACATGGGTGCAACTTTTATAACTGCATTCAATAAATTGACAAGGTATCACTGATGTCAAGATGTGGTCAACGTTTCGGTCATCTAATTAACTACGTGCATGTTAACTTGTTATAAACCAGTGTTGAAATTCATTTCTAAATTAATTTTAATTGTTGAAGTGATGCTGCTTAAATAAGAAATAGGTATGGCGGAGGAAGAATTATAATTATTACTAGAGTACATAATTCTCTTTGAACCCGGAACGGAGCACAAACTTGCACAAAGATTATAACTAGGACACCAGAACGGTATGTTTTTCGTAAAATAAATTAACGAATAACTTTGTCGGCATCGCAAAAACATTGGCGTATTCTGGCGTGTATTAAACACGAGATTTAATATTCGCTTTAATTGGAAGTACAATTCTGGAGTGAAGTTAAAAACGAGCCAATTAACGTTGGAAGTTAATGATAAATATTGGGGTCTGAGAATCTGTATAATTACAAAGGAAATTCTGCAAATCGAAGAAGCTGGTTTGCGAGGCATCATCGAGGTTTGCTTCCTAATCCGCCTTTCCCTCGGTTGCAATGAAGTGATAATGAAAGCACCCGACCAAGTAATTTTTCAATTCGAGGAAACACAGTTTATCAGCGAACGTCGTTTAACGAATAGATAGATGACCGAACAGAAGAACTTGCGGGCGGATGGAAACCGGGGTTACCGCGAAGGGGCAAAACGAAAGCAATTTGCAAGCAATCAGCGTGAAACGCAGTTAAAAGTGTAGCCGACTTTACTGAATTCCGGACTCGCTAACCTGTAAGCATCGTCCAACCAAGACGAGATGTGACCCTTGAGACACACTTTTACTCGTCCTTACAAAACTTTATCCTAGTTGCCTCCGTGTCCTCGGCCCTAATAATTTTGACAGCTCACTCGTTGCCAATTTTCATCTTGAAAAATTCCTGTTGGTCATAATTTTTTGCCTCTTCGCAAATGCGGTTTTTGTATCTTTTGTGCCATTTGCTCAGTATGAAAAATAAACAACCCTTTTGTGACAACAATTTAAAATGTGAACATTTATGTACCAGATAGTTCATTTCAGCAAACCAGATATATACTTACTGCAACATGTGAGATTTAACGAGAAATACATCTGAATTCAGGACACAAAAATGAGGATTTCTTTTGCGTAAACATGAGTAGAAAATACTTGCTGAAAGGTCCTTGTCCAACGAAATTGAATAACATTGAAGGACACTGAGCGAAAACCAATCTTGTGAAATAAACTATCATTAAATCTTAATTTATATAAAAAGCATTTCTATGTTATGTACTTTTTTATTTGCAAAGAATAAAGCTTTAAATTTTAATCAATATATATAATATCTCATCTTTTTAATTTTCAAACAAAGCATTTTTCTTGATGAGTAGGGGAGAGGCTTATGCCAAGAGACACTTTCTGGATAAGAAATGTTATTATACAAGATGTGTAAAAATATTATTGCTTAATTTGTTATAGTCTTTTTGATTTGCAATGTCTCCAGGTACAATGCGTCTATAGGGTCAAGTCTCTCCCCTAATTCTTGTAGCGCATTTTAATCTCCCCCGGTCGCAGGATGATCAATGATCCATAATTCTTATAGTTGATAATTCGGAGAAACAAACATCGACCTATATCCATATAATTTGAATATTTCTATCTTTCTATACATCGACGTTTTGTTCCGCTGCAACTGTACAAAGTTGCGCACCGTTTCATCCCCCAATGGTACTTGGCACTTCCGTCAGACTACATTGGTCGCAGTTACTCGCAAAGTCCCGCAGAATACTAAGCGCCATTTGGCAAGTCGAAACGTTCTCCAGAGCGCATCCGGATATTTTATTTGTGTCTCAGGACGAATACCTCCCCTCGGACTGACTACCGCCGTCCTCGACTCTAGTTTGTCACCGACCATGAACGTTCAGAGACTTAACGTTAGTGCCCATGTGCATCGGCCAGGGACAAAATTATTGTAGTAAATGTGATGGTCGTTGACAAAAAAAACCATGTTTTTCTCTCCCAAACCGAACTAACAATACCTTATTTTTGCAGCCTCATTTCCTCATTTGTCCACTAAAAGTGAAAAAGATCAGATTATTTTCTGATGGAAATCAGATTGAAAATCACGTGTATACAAAATTATAATAGCGTGCTCTATACTTCCTGCTTTTTGAGGGTTTAGTCACCGTCCTCGAAAAGAAGATATTTGAGTGATGGCTCAATGAGTTAATCAAGGGAGATCAAAATTCAAAATAAAAAAATTGAGTAATATTGAACGAGAAATTTCAGAATAATGAAAAAATAATGGCTAGGACACGTCATGATGACTCATTTTTGTTCTGAAGCGAATCGATTTTCGTTCAATATTGATATTGATTGATTACTTGCAACACATAGTAATTTCCGAAGAATACATATCATGATGAATCGCAGTCCAAAGTCAAAATTATTTATTTGTGAAAATTTGCTTCGGTTAAAAATGGAAACATGAATGACGTCAAAATATACAAAGCAGAATTTTAGTCGGGTGAATATCAGAGCAACGAAAAATGAGCAATAAAATGAGAAGAAAATACGAAGCGAAGAATTTGCTTCGTATTCAATTCCACGATGCAATTTTTTTGTCATCCTTTGAATGAAAAATTGACTAGGATGGGAGTAAAAAAACTGGTAACGGTGAAATGTAAGGAATGTCTTACAAAAAATAACAAACCGGAGAGAGCACTTTGCCTGTGCGACTTATTTCCACTTTGAAGAGTTGTCCATTAAAAACCGCGGCCAATGTCATCGTGCCGTAACTGAAAAGTTTGCAAACTCAATTTTTCCTGATACACCTATTATGTTAGTAAAGTTTCACCTGTGACTAAACTGTATCTATATGCCGTGGTGTCTCCACTGAGCTTTTATCGTTCTCGTAACGAGTTTACAACTATTTCGATTTGCTCGCGTTATACTCGCAACTGTTGTTTTCCAAATAATACTCTGCATAATATTCTGCTATGACACGACTTGACCAATAATAAATGACTGCGCATTTAGAGTAGTGCGAATTTGTTTCGTTTTGGTTTATCAATAAACATAGTTGAAAACAAAATGAACTGCTGTGAGCGAAACTTGACTTGGAACCAAAATTTATCTATTATTCTATGAACAACGAATTTATAACAGAATTTATGTGCAAAATTGCAAAATTTTTGAAATTTAAAAATTGAATAGAAAATAATGAAGAAAAAGTTGTTCCACTGTGCCTTAAAATTAAGAGAGGGGTTTGACCCTAGAGACGCATTGTGCCTAGAGACATTGCAAATTAAAGAAAACTATCACTAATTAAGCAATAATAAATAAGTTCTTTGTGATTAATTAAAAGTGAACATAAATAGAAAGTAAACGAATTATTTATTTATTATTCATTATTACAGCGTCTTTACCCACATGACTACGTGCTTCTAGGCGAAACCCAAATCGTGTGCCTAGAGACACTTGGCACGTTTTTTGTTTACATTTGTACATTAACTTAAATTAAAGTTTTTATATTAAAAAAAGTACGAATATGTAGCAAAATATTTTAAGTTTATCATTGATACATTAATAAATATTAATAAATAAGTTTTGTAGATAACAAAATTCTTATCCAAAAAGTGTCTCTTGGCATAAGCCTCTCCTCTAATCCCTTTCAATTTGTCAGTTTCTCATCGGATGTTTAATCAGAAACTGAACTTGTACACGCTCTTGTATCATGCGAGTTCATGTCTAAAGAAACTTCAAAGTAATACAAGAAGCATCAAGTATCAAGATGCTACATTTAATCTTCCGCCGAACATCTATTTGAAATGATAATTGAATTGTATACACTGTAGAAGTCAGGTTAATTAATGCTTTCAACCGAGTTTAATGCACACTTTAATATACGCAAATTAATATATTATATCAGATATTATATATATTATGTAATGAATATATATGAACGCATTGTATACGTAGTACAAAAATGTTAACGTTATTGTGTATTTTGCAGAAATGACGCGCATTCCACGATATTTGGCTGGCATCCTAACGCGGCAAGGAACTATCAAAATGCGGCATTTGCTACTATCGGTGAGTAAAAATGTAGCATAAAAAATTATGTTATTCTTAATTTAACGTTGATGACCTTTTACAATAAAAGAGCAAAAACTCTTTTTATAGAGAACTATTTTATGATGCTGCCAAGAAAAAAAATTTCGAATAGATATTTGTTCGTTTAGAAGCGGTTTCTTTAGTTGAAGTTACAGATTTGATTAAAAATTAATGTCTTCTTCGACAAAAAATGAAGCACAGGTTTTTAAAATAAATATATCATAGATTAGATCATTAAATCAATACTGTTTTATAGACTTTATGAGTGGTACAGTTTTGGGTTATTACATTTTAATGAATGGATTGTCCTATTTTGGCTATAAGATTGATCAGTACACGATATCAAAAATATTTTAAAAATTTCAAAAATAAAAAATTTTATTTAATATTAAAAAGAAAATTTAGTTCATCATCTATTTTAATATTGAGTGTTTATTTTGATCTATATACTAGTAAACACTTATTTGCAGTGTTTCTCACATATTTATATGACGATCAGCTGTTCTTAATCTTTTTGTCAGCACTTTTCTTGCTTGGAACTATAAGTTATGCAACTTTACTATTACATATAGATATATATATTTAAACCTAGAGAAGACTTTTTATTAGGGGACTTTTCATTATTCGAACGGCCATAAAATATAAATGAATGATTTTTCGCCTTTTTTTATTAAAATTATTACATTATTATTGAAATAAATATATCAAAAAAGTTAGACGTCCTTTAATCGATCAACATTTTTCGTTGCACTTTTTTTTTATTGAAAAAACACCTCTCATTCGTCGCTTGCGAATTTTTTTTGTTTGTCAATTTCAGACATTTATTACACACATGAATGTAACCACTTTCAGAAACGCAGGTTAAACCACTTGACAATTGAAAAAAAAAAAAAAAAAAACAATCACCAAACAAATAAATTTCACATTATAATTACGACTGGCAAAAGTCCACACTGCAAGACTGAAAAGTTCTTCACAAATTCTCTTTCAGTGAAGAAAGAAAAAAAAATTCTGTATACATCTGAGAGGAGTGTCCTCTTGATTACCGTTCGTGCAGCCGTGTTAATATATTTGAGCGGTTGAAATGATTTTTTTTTCTTTTCTTTCTGAAGCACACCTCGGAGTCCTCGACGAACCTTTTTTCGCGCGCGGCACTCATCGTTCCAGTGTACCCCTTTGAAAACATTTTTCATCGACAGTAGGCGTCGTCGTGTCTCATAATCACACTTGGTGTTATCAAAGCGTGGGTGGTTAAAAGGGCATCCACCAGATATCCGTGGGCAATTTGTAATCGTTTGTCAGGTGCGGTGTACCATAAACACAACTAACTGCCGTCTTATTTAAATGAGCGAACGCGCCTGACGCTCACGTCTGCGATGGCCTACTACGCCAACATTTTGAAATATTAAGCCTCGACACGGCTCGCGCACCAAAATCTCTCGCGTCTCTCTTCGTCGTAATATTACATGCTTTAAACAACATCTGACAAATTTAATGTGCCATTTGCGCTGTTATGACTACGAAGCAAAAGGGGGACTTACGCGACACTGCATCAGTCGCCGAATCTTTTTCATGCATCAAGACATCAAGATAATGTACATTCCTTTATTATGCCACTATGTTATCTTTGCGTAATTACAAAATGAGCTCTCTACTACGTGACCTTATTAATAGTGCAGTGCTTTTTGTCTTTTCGACACATCTCAACATCGATCTCTTTTCCTCTCTATGCGCACAACATTTTGCATTCATCATCGAGGGTTGATATTAGTCCAGATCAAATTGCTAACAAAGTAAACTACAAGGTCAGGCCATAAATTATGAGAGATAAAAATTAAACAAAATCCGCAGTATTTGATGTTTTGTTTAACAATTTTGTAAACAATCTTGTTTAACTCTCTCGGATGAAAATATAAACCAATAATAACATTCAAATATAAACTGTTTATATTGATCATTTTTACCTTATTTTACTTTAATAAAAAATTCAATAAAAACTGGAGTGCTACAGAAACATAAATTCTGTTAAAAATTTCGTATGAAAAAAAAAATCATTATGTGGACGTATTAATCTAATATGAAATCAAATCATAAAATTCTTCTCTTCTCGTACCCCGTAAAAAAAAAAATAAAAAAAATAAAAAAGAGAGAGAAACAAAACAAAAACAAATCAGATGAATATAAACGAATAAAAACTGGAAGCGTGTGTCATTGAAATCGAATTGAACTATCTGAAAAGAGAGAGGGAGATCTGTTTATTTGATGCCATTTCATGAGTATTATATCAGAATTATTAAAAAGAAATAATAGCCATGTCTGGAATCGGAGGAACCAATCTGCACATAAAGGAAGAAGAGACTTTTTATTGTCGAAAAAAATATCAAAATCTCCCAACAGCCAATATTGCTTGTCACTTCCGCGTTGTCCAAGCATGGATAACGTTTTTATTTGTACAAACAAGGTATGCCATCAGTGGCGTATGTAGCGTAACTGAATGTAATTCAAAATCTGCTGCATGCTTATATATTGAAAAAGTAATTCTAAAAGTCAATTTGAATAACTGTCAATGATTGTCACGATCAGGAACCGGATTAAACGTTTGAATGGGCTAAAAAAATGTATATTCGTACAAATTGCGAATGAATTGCACGCTCATCTCCACAGGCAGCGTACGTTTTCTATTTTGTTCCCGTTAAAGCACATTTAAATTAAATCCCAGAAAAAAACCTGGTGCAAAATTTGCTCGTGCATCGCACGGAAAACAATTTTTCAATTGCACTATAAAATGTGTCCGACAAATAATATATTATTGTAATGGTGGAGAGAACGACCCTAAATTTTTCCGAAGAGAAATGATTAGAATGAAAAATCATCATACGGGGCAATCGTAACTCGTTCTCGCAAATTTACATGAACCCTCTAGTATACGGATGTGCTAACTATATATGTATATACCTCGGACTTGGCGCCTAGCTGACTGTTCTCGTACCGTATTACATTCCTGATGCGAAAGTAAGATAGTAGGGTATGTATGTATAAGTACATACATATATATGCGACATTGGTTTCCAGCCAAAAACGAAAGAAATCAGTAATAGACGGATAGCAGAGTGAAACGAGTGGGAGATCGAGATTGAAATGAAACCAAACAGACAATGGTTCATCATAAAACCGCGACGCTGATAAATAAAAAGTCAATTTTTTTTCCGTTAAGAATTTTTCTCCTTTTAAAATTTTACATCGTCGTTTTACAGCGGTCATCAAAAATGCCCCGTTGGTGCTACTTAAAAAAATATTTCTCTTTATCTAAAATTTTTTTAAATATTTTTTACTCAAAAGAGCTCTTTAAAATATTAATACTAGCTGTTCCATTAAAAAAAGTCACAACGTTTGTTCTTTAGAGAAATTGAGATGATTTAAATTAACATTTAAAAATAAATAAAAAATAAAAACACGAAGCGGGATGGAAGAGCGAAATGACAACTTGATAACACAAAGCTGAAATCGAGTAAAATTCTTGTAACAGTCAATCATCGAATTCGATCTATACGTAAATCGGAGCGCAGGGAATTCGACATTTAACACTTGGCAGAAACTGTAAACGTCGCGCGATCGCGTGCAACGTGAGGATGCCACTGACAGAATTCGAGCTGTGTGATGCACGGGCCGCGCGCGACTTGTTGGTTTCTTGATGGATTAAATCAATTTACCTGTGTGTTACAACAGAACTACACACACCTGGCAGTCCCGGGGTGAGTTTTGGTTCTTTGTAACCGTATAGCGCATGAATGCAATATTGATTTCCGACGAATCATCAATGCAACGTAATAACGTGCATTGCCACTACGTGAACAAATTGTCGACAGAACAATAATGAGTGCTGGTGGAATATGAATGAATGTGACTGGCAATCTGATTTATATGTACGCTAATATTGTAATCACATGAATTTGCTTCATTTTGTTAGTAAAAATAGTCGCGGTGATCACATTGTTTATGGTCAATTTTAAAATGAAAGAACCTCTATAAATGGAAAACATATTTCACCTCTGTTTTCCCCAATTAAATGTTCTACAATTTTCGCGAAATTTTTAGGACGCGTTCTAAAAATTCTTCCACATTTTAGAAGATTGATCACAGTTAATTATAGACAAATTATATCTCATTTTCATGTCTTATGCCACTGCACTGGAAATGTATAATTCATTTTATAAACGGAAGAGACAAAATTTGCTTTCAAACGTGAAATTCAAGAGGATGTATTGAGCATTATAGTAATATTTATAAAGTTCAGAACAGAACATTAGTGCTGTCTCAGAAATCGACAGACGTGCAATAAACTGCAATGAAGAATACACGTTCTGATAATACAATTACTTTTATCTATACGGTGTACGTGAGTGTGCATTGATTGCGATCGCGGTACGGTGCCAGACACCGAAGGGTCCTTTGCGTGACAAGGCAGGAAAAGAAGGTAGAAATGCAAAGTACACCATAAGAGGAAATTGAAAAGTGAAAAGATTATTCCGTTACAGTGGGGATATATTTTTTTTCAAAACTGTTTATACAGTATACCTGTAACAAAAGGGTTTTGGCTGCATTGTTATCAGTTTGAAAATTGAACGTCTACCCGGTGCTCTCAAACAAACTTTTGTTCAACGCGAAATTATTACTTTTGCAGATGAAAACTTATTAGGTCTTTTCTCGTTATATGAATTTCAGTTTTTTCAATGATAGTTTGAATCTCCATACGAACAAAAATATATGTGGAAATTAAAAAATTAATAAAAAAAATGTTTCATAATAGTTTTGAATTATCACAAAGGAAACAGAAAAAAGTGACTATGATTGCTGAGAATAAGCCACTTATTTGACAAATTTTGAATAAACAGAGATTCCTTGTTTATATAATTAAAAAGTTTTCCTTGGATCACATTTGCAATCTGCAGGAACTTAGTTTACAGAACAGACTGGCTTTTATCTTGGACAAACATTTCCTCGTGTTTTCTGTGAAAAAAATTTCGCAATTAAGCAAGTAAAAAGAATGTCGCGTGCAAATAAACATACGTCGTCTTTTTCACCCCGAACATATTCGCAAAGTTCAAAAAGTTTATGAAATCGCAAGAGAGGAGATCTCTGGACGAAAATCCCAGTAGCAACCCCGAAGCCTCCGCCTCTTCAATCAAGTCTCGGGCATTCATCATGCTGACGCAAAGCAACAATCCCCAATCTCCTCTGCAAAACGGGGCAGCTTCATTTTAATAAAATTCTCATGAATCGCGTTAGTCGAAAGCCAACAAATCTGGCAGCGATGGAATAGGGCTACGTCTAACATCTGAATCGTGCGGGCGAAAGTGGCGGCGCGGAAATTGCGACTGGTTGCCAAGCTGCACGCAGGGTTTTCCCTGCGACGTCGGGAGCGTCTCACCGCGTGCAGTGTGTTGTCCGACGCGCAAGACACACACCGAAAGTCGGGCGCCGCGTTGGCGTCTTGAACTTTATCCTCCTCGGTCGTACTCAAATGCGTTTTCTCCGTTACGTCTGCACTGCTCATTCTTCTCCCCCCTCCGTCCCACCCCATTTTTTACCGCGGCTCGTTTCCTTCGCTCTTGCGAAGCAGTGTCATACGCGGTATCTCCCTTTTATGGGCGTCCCCCTGCCCCCGACTCCGGGTCCTCGAAGATTTATCGAGAGCCTGGTCATTAGTCTCGCTCGCTCATAACTCCCGCTCTCGAGTGCTGGATGCCGTCCAAGATCTTGCAAATCCACGCTCAAATGCCGTCGATGCCTCCGAGCGGATCTCCAATTACGTGCCGCCTCGTCGATAACACGAACCCACGTGCACCCGCGTGCCTGGCTATTAATAATACTATCACTAATTTGCCATCTTGTCGCGAAAGCGATAATGACGGACGTACGAAATTGACCTCGACATCCATTTTCGGCGCTTACTTTGAGAAACGAGCGCCAAGTACGTTTAGGTTGTTAAGTGCCAAATGGCGCTTATAAATTGTTTTATACTGTTTTCACAGTTGTACTATGGAGTTAAGTGCTTTAGTAAAGCGAATTTTAGATGGCTTTCATAAATTATGCACATGAAATCGTTCAGCGTTTCAACATTTCTTTATCGATTCTCGTCAGGGTCGGTCGGTTTCATCAAATTTCAATTGAATCAGCAATTTGTCTATTCAGTTTCCTGCGAATGCTCGCTGTTGGAGGGCAAGAAAACACAATGATTTGAGCGTAAATAAATGTTGATGCGCTCAATAACACAGATGATCCCAATTTTTTTTCATACATTTTGATGGTAGAGTCGTGAGAGTCAAATGTCCATTAAGTCGAATGTGCCCTAAAATGTCTCGAAAGTATCTAAGTCTAAATGCTTAAACGTCTCAAATGAAAGCTCTTCTCATGTCTTAATTAAGTATGTCGTTTAGTAATGATTCGAAAACATGTACTGAATGGAGCACCTAAATTATGTTTTTCTTTTTAATTCTATAACTCATCGATAAACTCTAAATTGAATTTATTAACAATAAATACTTATTGGCATTTACCCTCCCTATATAACAATCACCCCAACTGATCCGAAGGTTTTAAAGATGATTTCTCTGAAAATTCATAATTCAAAGAAATTGCTTTAATCCATAAAACTCACTCAAACGAAACGGATTTGTACTAGAGTGAAACATGATATGAATAACGGACACACATAAAATTATAAAACATGATAATATCCGAATGAAATTGATTTGCTAATTAATCAATTAGAATCTCTTCCTTTTATTTGTGCATTGATGCTTTTTCACTGCGACATTTGCATAATCGATGGAAATGAGGTGTTTATTTTTGCGACAAATGAAAATGGTTCTTTTCATAAACCGTTTGCTTTAACGAAGCTTAACTTGCCGCTATATCAAATTTTGTGTTTCTCCTTGTGCGACCCTTGAGCGTCAAATTTATTCTAAGATACTAAAGCGTTGAAATTAATTTCGCTCGTGTCGCCGAACGCGTATAAAAACATAAAGCCACACACAGGGGCACAGAGAAACGCAAGGACACCCCGGAGTCTCGTTTCCGTTAAATTCTATTTCACGCTCCCCCTGCAACAAGGAAGCTTTCGCACCGAGAGTCTTCCTTTTTCAACTCTGAAAAATAGTATCTCTCCTCGCTATCCCGTTCGTTTCTTTTCTAATGCTTTATATATATATATTCACTATTTTTCCACTGCTTTTCCTCGCTTTTTTCGCGCGACATGTTTCTGATGTTTCCTCTTGGAAATTTCACTTCCGTCTCTCAAACCAAGTGTGCTTTTTACGAACACAAAATTCTCCGGTCTTGATTTTTTCTCCGCGTTCCTTTTCTATTTTTAATTACAACTCTGATTATTCGTTTGCGCTCCTGACCGCGGTATCTGTTTTTTTAATAACCGTTGAGCGGTGTGTTTATTGTTAATTAAAAAATTTGAAATCCTTTTCTTGTCAGGAAAGATGTGCGAGTAATATAATAACTATGTAAATAGAGTTTTGTATTATTATGAGTATATGCAGTTTGAATTTCGTTCTATTCACGATAACACGCTTCATAGACTCAACAGGTATATTATTAGGCATCTAATTAGTATACCTTTACTAGTAATATACATATGGGTAATTCCACGGGAAACATCCATTTATATGGTCACGAAAAACCGAAATTTCAAATTGAGGGCACACTCCTGAAACAATTTTTTGCCCTCAATTTGAAATTTCGGTTTTTCGTGGCCATATAAATGGATGTTTCCCGTGGAATTACTCATATGTAGTAAGCAAAATAACGTTTCACTTTCAGAAGCAACTCCTTGATTCGATTTTGTCGTGCGGTCTGCGGTTTGTGTCGTCGACATCATATGATTGTTGATGAGGTTGATGTTACAGCTAGCACAGCTTGATACTTCTAACGGCTGATAATTCATACGAGATTCGGGCGCTCGGTTATGACAAAATTTTGACGTTTAATTTGTAGATTTAAATAGAACATTTTCTCGTTTTAATTTGACGATATCTTTTATCGTCGACGTTAAATTTTTTTTTTTTCATATGCAGATGATATACTTGTTTATTTTGTTATATAACAGCTGTTAGTTTCACTGCATTTCGTGTTCGCTTTGTGTATCATACCGAGGAAACAATGATACTGCATGGTTAGTTGACCTAAACACCGCAGCATCAAACTTCCGCTAATAAGTTTTTGTGCTTGACTGACCAAAGGAGAAGGTGAACTGGATATTGCATGGAGCGATGTGTCGATGACGAACGTTAACTCTTTTAAACGTAATCATGTCAATAAATATATGCGGTCTATTATTCAAACGAAGTGACGCGAATGCCATTTGCAAACAGAGTTTGAGCGCACGTTATAGTCAAATATTTATGTCTTGTATGTATATACCCACAGGGACAAAAATATACGTACAAATATATGTCGAATTTATATTTACTATATAAATATTATATATTTTTTCGATAAAATTTATATTTATTTTATATTAAATTTATATAAGTTATTGCCGCTTCATAAATAATGAACGAGGCTATTCGCCCTGCAAAGTATATGAGAATACACGACAGAGTACATGAGAGTACACAAGAGTGCATGAGTGTACACGAGTGTACACAACATGT
>JAPYZS010000879.1:2657-28835 GCA_030522925.1 Trissolcus japonicus
TTGTCATACTATCAATGTCGATACTACGTTAGCTACCGACGTCTGCCAAACCAACGTCATTCCAACGTTAAAACAACTGTAGCGTCGGATATTTCTGCATAGGTAAGACCGCAGTCCAAAAATATTATTACGATGATCTCTTTATTACGATGACCTCAGTCGTAGCAGTTTGAACAAAAAAGAACAGGGTGAATTTAGTATTCTTAAATTCTTAGACGAAATTGAAAAAACTGCGTTGCTAGTGCCATTATAATTATTCATATAGTTTTCTTATAGTTTCTTACAGTTTTATTAGTATTGAGTTTAAGTTATATCCTATTTTAAAATTTTGTGATGACTTCTTACTTTTAAAAAACTATGTACCGGTTACGAATTGTCAAAACTTTGATTTCAAGTAAAAAAGATAGCGCTTTTTTGATATTTTTTATTTCGGCGCTTATGATATATATTATCGGCGCTTTTGATATGTGAACAATCGGCGCTTTTGATTGACAGCCTAATGAGAAGGTTTTTTTAATGATTATTAAGAAGAATGTTTTTTTCGATCTTTTCAATTTTTGCTTAAGAAAAATTGTTGCGCTGTTTTTTTAATTACATCCTTTTCGATGAACCGTGAAAGTTTCAGCTTGAAAGTTTTTCTGATTAAAAATTGTGTTCCATCGCGGCTTTGATTATTTGCGTTTTTTTCGCGTATAATATAAAATGGTCGATGTTCGTATTATAATTATAAGTCTGCCATGAAAAACTCCATGGAATTCAATCGCCTGCTCCCCTGATCCATTAGGCGGTGGGCTGTACCATAAATAAGACATGCCCCGAACGAACTGATCAAATAAAGTTACCCCTATGTAAGAAATTTCATTAATGTTCTAAAAAGCTCAATATGAAAACTGATTTTCCGAAGGTAAATTGAAATTTTATATAAATCACTACAACGTTTATATATATTTTTAATTTTTGCAAAATTTAGTTACACATTTTTTTAAGGAAAAACATTATTTACGTATTTATCAATTATAATATGTTATATCAATATAAAATTGTAACAAATTTTTTTAAGGTCCATAAACTGTCTGCAATTTTAGTAAATTAATTGTAAATTTGAAATTTTGAAATTTTGTACGATTATAAAATGATCATTTTATTAATATCTGAATATCAATATATAATTTAAAATAATATGCAAATAAAAATATTATGTACAAGAAGTTGTAGCTTATTTTTCAAATTAAAATATCGCGTTTATCTGAAATTGACAATTTTCATAATTTTAAAACTTTTTTTCAACTAATAGACATCAGTTCATTCGATTTTCTTACAATGTTTAAATGAAGAATTTTATTTTACAAACATCCTGTTCTTGTTTAGTTGGCAATGAATGATTTATAATTTTGTTAATCAATTTTTACTTATTAAATTCGATTCCAACGAATATCAAAAATGATAACATATTCAAAAAATAATAATTTTCCAAATAATTTTTTCTATTTAAATTATCAAGGAAAAAAATTTTGCATTCAAAAGTTGTTGATTGATATCAGTATCATGACTTCATGACCCGTACGGAAAGAAAATATTCTAATATATATTCAAAATATTAAACTTTTTGCTGTTAAAAATATATCTTATAAAGAATATTATAAAATATTACATATTAATGTCCGCCTGAATAATAATTCTAAAATATTAATTTAGATTTTTGACATTGTGTGAACATTCTGCACAGCAAAAATAATGTATTAAATGAAACGTTTTTGTAGTCACTTTTTCAACATTTCAAACATTTCATGTTTTCCTATCTCATTAATATCGTGAACATTTTGGAATATTCAAAAACGTTTCATATAAAATATTATTTTTTGCAGTGTGGAAATGTTATTTAGATAGACATGAGCATAATATTTTTTAATATTATAGGGTTAACATATATTTAGAAAATATATATTGTTTCCTGTGAGGGGTTTTGCCATGAAATCCGACAGGATTTCTTTATTCTGCGTGTAATAAGCATGAAAATAATTCGTTGTACATCCCGTTTATTAAGTTCGGTCACTCTTATTGTCAATGGCAATCTAATCATCAGAAACGCAGAAGAATGAAGAAAAAAAGCACGGAACAATAGAGGTTGCCGGAGGGTGGCCTTGAAACAACGACGACGAAGGTACTAATTCCTTGTAAAGCTCACAGGAGGAAGACCAAACAGAGATAAAGAATGGACTCTGCGTTGGCGGATAAAAAAGTAAGATATAGAATGCTGCGATAGGGTGAAATCAAAAGGGGGCTGAAGGAGGAGCGGAGTGGAATAATGCTTAACAAGCTGACTTGAAAGGGTGGCCGCCATTTTGAGTCAATACTTGAAAGTCTTCGCTCATTAAGGATATTTTACGTCTCGCAACCTCCTCATCGTCGCCCCCTTTCTTCGTCCCCCCGAGGGCTTCCGCTCTTCCTTCTTATATATTTTCTCTCCGACTCGACGAAAACGCTCGGAGACGCAACTTTTTTTAACCTTCCCGCGCCCTTTGTCACTTGTCGCCGTTCCACGCCACCCCATCTTATCCTTTTTCGCCACCCTCAGTTACTTCGACGCGACTCTATGAATCAGCACTCCCACGCCCCCTTTCGTCCCGCCCTTGTAATCGCTGTCCTATTTTGCGTCGCATTTTACCAAATTCCTACCTAATTCCTCGGCTCTTAGCATTTCAATTTGCTCGCGATGAGCGATTCGTCGGCTATCTCGCGACAAATTATTGGAGCTTACGATCATTTCCAAGTGAAATACACTTTTCATAAACCTTTTAGCTGTGTAACAGCTATTTCAAATTTTTTTTACATCTACCGTCGTAGAAAGAATCCTGACAGTAAACACTGAAACAAAAAAAAAAAAGAAAAAGGAAACACATAAATATTTATTATTGACACCTGTAATAGTAAACAAACCGATTGTTGACATTCAGGTGTTTTTAAATCTTTCAAATTGGAGGAAGGAAAATAAAAGAAATTAAAGGTTAATTCAGGTCGGTTTATTTACGAAAACAAGTCAAGGTCAGGAAGGTCACACAACAAGAAAAGGACATCTTGGCCTTTTGTGAAAACTAAGATATCTCAGAAATATTGAAAACTAAGACATTACAAACATATGTTAAAGAAAGATATCTCATATTACAAAAATAATATGAAAAATGATGATACTTGCAATTAATTACTTACCCATCGATCCAAACCTGGAGGTCCAGATTGACTCAACGTCATAAAAAAAGCAATTCTAGAACAATAATAACGTTACTTTTTCTGTGTTGAATTGACCTGTTATACTGTATATCCATTATTGACTTATATTAGATTCGATGCATAACTTCTGTTTTCGAAGATATTCTTGGATCCATTCTAGATCTATATTCTGGACTTTAAAAATTGTTGCGCCGATATTATGCAACAGATATTCTTTTCTATTCTGCTGAAGAAACTTTATGCAAAATTGTTTCGCAGTGCTAAGGAGTGGATAAAAAAATTTTCCGTTTTTAGTGTCCAAAACGGCCCCAACACATAGATATTCGTTGGAAGAATAACAAAATACTTCAAAATCAACTCTGAGAAAATGATATCGTATAATATGAATCGTAAAATTTTCCTATTGTACTGAGAACAATCTGGATAGTAAAATTTACTATCTATTTTGTAACGACTCGAATTTACTATTTATATTGCAACTGACCGAAGATTTAAACATTCGCGTTCATAAAATTTGACGTGTTCGGTGTCTGTGATGTGTTCGCGCTGAGTTTTCAATATGTGTGTTGATGTGGGTTGTGATTGTTACAAAAGTCAAGCCTTCAGTTTTACTACTGAAACTAGATTACTCATAACAACCATGTGCGAATATTAACATGTGATTAAACAAAAAATGTGATACAAATAATTTTATGAAATATATATATTTTTACCATTCTCTGTACGAAAATGCTGATTTTATCATGAAATGGATTAATTTTCAAAAAACATTCCTTTTTAATTCAGTTGATCAAATAATATTGAGCATGTTGACACAATATCGATATTAAAATTTTATTATCTGTATTGTTTTGAGTACAATATGAGTTGTAACTTCTTTTACGATATGACATTGTTCTCAGTATTATCTCGCTTGTTCTGAGTACAATATCATTTTCTCAGTAAATATTTCGAAATAACTAAGCTTTTGCATAACCTAGAATTACGATTAACCGAAAATTGTTGCTATAAATTTGTCGTAACAATTATTGAATAATCTCAAACAGTAATTAAGAAACAAATTATTTACCTCGACATTATGGATAAAACTGTTTGATTTTTGTTTTTGTAAAATTTTGAAACTGACACCGAAGTGACTTGGACAGAGTCCGATGGGACTTTAAAGATAACCAAACTGCAACACCCGATCACATTTTAAACTGGCATATGCAGGAAAAAAAAACTATCCAAGCAGCGAACAGATCGTTAGAATTTTTTTTGCGTAATTTCAGTTGGCATTCACACATAAATGGTCGGGAGGAATATGAATTGAATGGCGTGGAAGAAACGGATTAAAAAGTAAGTTGCAACGAAACAGTAACCCCAGGAAAACAATGGCGGTGCTGAAATAATGGCCGAGGCAGTTAGGGCAAAAAAAGGAAGGATGATTGTCATTTGATTCGCGTAGTCATCGTACAATGACACACATCGGCGAGGACAGCAAGTATATTAATAACATATGCGAGCAACAAGTCGGCGGGCCAAGCAGCTGCGACAACGCGTTTTTGTTCTACGCCGCGCAGGTCGCTGTAGCAAGTTCTTGAGTCTCACGCCGTCAGGTAGGCAAACGTGCGTTTAGCGCTCTTCCTTTGCGCCCCACATTTGCGACGCCAAAAAACCCTTCGCATTGTTTTACGTCGCAAGACCAGTTTTTGTTTCACTCGGCTTATTATGTGTAACAGTTCAACGCGTCACCGGAGCGATTGTTCCCGTTTATCGCAATGAAAGGGAGAGCGAACCAGGCGACGCTGGACCGTGGGGACAAGGACGCCGACAGATAAGCGAAGCCAAAGGGTTGGATCGGAGAATCCGGTCAAACGGTTGCACAAGAGGAAAAAAAGCGAAACAAAGCGCAGGGGGTTCAAGTTGTTACAATTGTGAAACTCAAATACCAGAACGCAACGCATTTATTTTTACAGTCACACCTAGAGCGAGCCTTTGTTTCCGGCTCCTTTAACGAGGATTAGTGTCCTGAAGCGATTATGAATCCATATTTTTTTCTACCGGTTGGATTTTTGTTACGACCCTAAGAACGTCATTCGATTTTTGAAGGGTTGAGTTTAAAAACAATCAGTGACCCTCCCTGACCTTGACTTGTTATTGTAAATAATCGTCATCACGCGAATTGGAGGTTAAGTCACCGACACAATATCAGTACAAGATGATCAGAAAATATTAAACGGACACTATAGAATTTCATGAATATTATAAAATATTACATTTAATATCCGCCTGAATAATAATTCTGAAATATTAATATTAAGTTTTTTGACATTTTATAAATATTCTAGAAACGTTGTTAAAAAAGAAAATTTTGTTGACCGATAAATTTCGTTCAACGAAAACAGTATGACCCCCGTGACCTCGACTCGTTTTTCTAAACAAACAATCGTTTCATCTCACCTTGAGGGGTCATCTAATCGCATCAGAGCATTTGCGAACGGACATTTACATAGTTCCACGTTTGCAATCAAAAAATTCACTGGAACGCGAAATAGTGAATAGAAACGGTTGAATAACCGGCAGCTGTTTTGACCTGGTCATTGGTCCGGGCACTGGCATTTTTCTTGTCCTCGTTTTTTCTGCCTACCGCAGAATGCCGACGTCATCCAGGTGTCCGATTGTCCAGGCCGCAGTCTTAGTTCTTAACCCTTCACAATGAAAGCTAACCCTTTGGTCGCATCCGCCAATGGCTCTGGGCGACCATTTACAGATTCTGAAACAATGCGGACTGGACCGCACCCCGGATGCGCAAGAATATTTTGGGATATACCCCTTTGGGCCCAGCTGCCCGGGCAAAAAATTTTCGGCCATTGTTTCTAATCGTCTAGTTTTACCCTTGCATAGTTTTGCACTGAATCAGAGTGGTCATGCTTGCGATTACACATTTTTTTAAAGAAAAAAATATTATTTAAGTATTTATCTGCTATAATCTGTTACATCTGTATGAAATTGTTGAAATTTCTTTCTGGAGGGTATTTGAAACGAAAATGTATTTTCCAAGTTTACATGAAAAATAATAAGGTTTAGTGGAAAGCTTATTAATGAATTTCAATACAAACAAGACAATATTTTTAATTATCAACTTGACTTATAAATAATTGGGATACATTTGTCATTATATTATTGTCGCAATATTATATATAATTTTATACATTTTGTCGATCTTTTCATAACATAAATAATGAAAATCTGAAGATTCAATATATAATATAATATACAAAAAATAGTCTGTTAAATTGTCAGCCAATTACACTTTTCCAATGACTCTTTTTTGGCAAATAAAATTGAGTGATGTTTTGTTTATTTAACAAAACAAAAACGCATTTTTAATTGTCAATGAATTAGCTTTATTCTATAGCAAAAGCGAATATAAATTTACGAAATTCCACTCAACTTTTTTTAAAACATTTTACTTTTCAGAATGTTTTCAATTTTTTTCATATTCTAGTATTTGAGAAATCGCCACTGTTAAACTGTTGGGTGGTCTCCCCGACATATTGGGAATAGAAAAAATTATGATAGTCAGGTTTTGTTTTATTTTCAAGTTTATTATCTAAAAACAAAATTATAAAATACATCATGATTCACGATTTAGATTTATAATAAAAAACATCATTGTAATTTTTTTTTTCATTGAAAATAAGTTTCGTTGATAAGTTAAACGTTGAGGCCCATTGCTTTGATTATTTCAATGTATTTACTTTTTACCCCAAGACTATTCTCAGCAATGTTCAATGTATACTTTCCAAATCCTGTGTAACTCGAATCATGGATACACCATTCTATTTTTTCTGCTGCATTTACGATCACACTTTCAACGGCTGGACTTTTATTTGAAGCCTGAAAAAAAAACATTGTTTCAAATAAACTCAGAATAAAAATGGTTACAGAAGCTAAAATTTACTAAAAGAATAAAAAGTAAGAACATTCTTAAATCCGATAAGAGAAAAAATGTACAAATAAATTTTGCAAGAATTGTTCCTTTGAACTTGAAAAAAATGAACAAATAATCACAAAATGTAAAATTTCAAAAAACATTCTAAGAATTAAGAAAATTAATTTTTTAAAGAAAAAAATAGTTTTATTTGATTTAAAAACAAAGTAGGTTTTAAAATGGCAGCCCAATCTCACCTCCAGAATATCGTCGCCCAGTACAAATACATCGTTAGTATTTCTACTATCAAGGCCACCTTTACCAAACGTGACGTTCGATTTGGTACGAACATCACTGGTAAGAGGCCTGTCACCACTGCCATAATAATTTTTAAATTTATACATAATGTATCCGCTCTTGTACATATCATTAATTCTCTCTGAACACGAGTAGCTCTCCATAACTTCGTCATCTTTGCAGCATTTTTTAACAACAAATCGTGGCTTTGATGCGTGTTCTGCGATTGGCTCAATGTATAGTGTATCCATCTTGACTATTACCAACGTATGCATCACCAATCCCGTGGCCTCATCAAACAAGATATCTCGACACCTGTAATCATCTGTATCATTAATTGAAATTACTCTTGCTTCAGATTGAGACAAGTATATTTTATAGGGTTCAATGTTGAGTGAATCGGGTATCGGAGCTGGCACACATGAGAAAGTTCTGTTGCGGTGGTGATATAAACCTCCTTCTTTGCAACATCTTGGGGTTGCACTAAGTACAGTCCCGACAAGTAAAATCAGACAGACTGAGATTTTGAGTAACATCTTGTAGTTTCTATGGTAACTGAAACTGTAATATTAAAATGAAAAAAAAAATTATTTCGAAAAATTATGTCTGTAGGATTGGAAAATAGATATATATATTTACCAAATATATAATTACCTTTTTAATAGAATGTCGCTTTTCAAAGACTGTTTGGTATAGTGAATAAAAGACCTATTCAACTCGGTTATATACTTGTTATAGTTTGCAAAAAAATGGTTTAAATTTTCTTAATGAGATTGGTAGATTAATAATTTTATTAATAAATTTTTAATTTAAATTGTCAAAGAAAAACAATTTATTGTTCGAATCTTGGTAATTGATATCAAGATGGTTTTATCAGTTCGCATTTGAAAATCATTGTTATGACTGTTGTTATTATTTCAATTATTTTTAAATAATTAAAAATGTCAAATTAATACTTTTATTTGCCTGACATTTGTATGACAAATTTCATCATGAAATATAGCTATAATTTTATGGAAGATTTTTAGGAATGAAAGGTAGAAAGTTATGAAATTGACATAGCAATTTCTGTGATTGAAAAAAATTAATGTTATAAATAATAAATGTTATAAAAAATATTTAATTTAATAAATTTTGGTGATTTTTATTAATACATCATAATTCGATGTATTTATTTTTTACCCTAAGATGAACTCAAAATGAAAATGGTTAAAAAAAGCTAAGTTCCAGTTCTTTTCTTACTAAAAGAACAAAGGTAAGAAACTCTTAAATTCGACGTAAGAAAAAATTACAAACAAATTTTGCAAGAATTTGTTCCATTCAATTTGGAGAAACTGAAAAAATTTAAAAAAATATATCAAAAATGATTAGGTACATATTCAACGAAAAAAAAAGTTGCCAAAAATGTAGCATTCTTTGTTAACCTTGTTGAAGAAAGTTTGTGTCTGATATAATTATGGCTTTATTACTTGAAGTTTCATTTTCAAATTCCAACCTATTTCAAATTGTTTCATCTATAATGTTGTTTATCTAAAGTGGAAATGGTAATTTTTTTCCGAATCATTTATTTACAATCAACAAACAGAAAAACTATTCAATCAATAGGATAACTAGATTAACAATTGCCGTGGATAATTCTCAGACTAAACATTTATTTTGGTTCTTATTATCAATGTATATGCATGAAGTTTTATCGCTTTTTAGAATATCTTTGACGTTAACACTGGAAGATGACTTTTTTAATGAGATTTTGGAGAGGTTTTCCGATGCCTAATTAAGTCCGCAAAAGTGTTCTTTTGAAGATTCCTCATCGTCTCGTAGGCGTGCTCCAAGTTCAGAAGTAATTATATAATGATTGGCCTCCATTACTTTTACTACATCAAGAGAACAAATAAATTACAAAAACTTAACAATTATTGCTTTCAGTTTTTTTTAATACAAGTCGATTTTGTATTCACTTGGATTATTTATCAAGTACAACAATATCTTCGATTGATATTCCAAGAATGTTATAAGAGTTTAATCAAAATATTCGAGAATCATAAGAAAAAAAGGAAATATAAAATGTCCGACGAGGTCGTAGAGATTGAAATAAAGTCCACCCTCTACGAGCTTTCCGATAAGGGGTGGTGAAGTTAGAAGAACCGAAGCCATTGATTTTGAATATGTAATTCGAAGCATTTTATTATTCCATCATCAACTTCGTGAGGGTGAATCGGGGCTTTTCGACAGGAGCGGCCACCCTCGTTTGCAATTTTTGCAAAATATCCACAATCTTCAAAAATTAAAATTTAAATTAAAACAGCAACAAAATATCAGACAAAAAAAAATTAAATTTATCAAACAACCAATCACTTTTAGGCTTTTTAATAAAAATATCTTGTTGACACTCTTAAGAGATCAAATTTTTTAAACACAAAAAAAAATAAATAAATAAATAAAATTGTAAAAAAATTGCAAAAAATTGTTATTATTTTGAAACATAAAAAAACAAAACCGGACTTGAGATAAAAAAAAGGAGCCGCCCCTGATTGAAAGGCAGGAGCCGCCCCTAAAGTTCGCCTCTGCCACCCTCTCTTCATTCTTTACTTACTACCCCTTGGTCTTGAACTCGGCTCGATGCGATCCCCGACCGACGACTTTCGTGACACGTGATTGAATATTTTTTTCGCTGCTCGCGATTGGTTCTGCGTAGTAGACGATACCTCGGCTAGCGGATTCCGCCACCTGTTAAGTTGAAGAATCGCCATGGCAACCCGTGCTATTTAGTCGCCATCGAAAAGGGAGGAAAAAAGAAGGAAAAGATCCGCTTCCGTGAGTTTACTTTATATACACGATGTGCAAAGAATACCCCCGTGTCTTTATTTCCCTTCAAGACCGCACGGAAATTTTAACTTCATGTTTGTCAAGTCTAATTGGTCATTATGAAAACTGAATTAAAATTAAGATTACACGAGAGCTTAAAAGAGATTTTGTCAATCTCGGATGGAAATTAAGTTTCAAATATTTTACGTGATCCGGTTGACGGAAAGGAATAGGAATTTAAACAGATACAACAATTATGATGGAACAAACAAAATATAAATTTTTTTATTAATGCTTTTTTGCAGACATTTTGAAACTGATTTTGGGTGGGTTTTTTGAGGATGTATGTTTAGAAAAAATAAACAACAAAAGGATAGGAAAAAGTTGGCATGGTAATTTCTATGGTACAGTGGTTACAAAATCGTTGAGGGTGGAAAGAAAGGCAGGAAGGTTCTGTAATGATCTTATGGCCGTGGCAACTTTTTTAATCAGCGCCGGGTTTAATTGTATAGCCGATGAGGAAGTTCCTCTACCTCTTTTTGCATTCTCGCATAGCCTTACAAGAGAGCATCCCTCTTTGGTGCTCGCCAATCCTGATCCGTAACTAGTGAACTCGTTTACTCTCGCACCCCAGCTAAGGTTGCGACTTTCCAAACAAGATTTGACTTATTGAAATACATTGAAAAAAAAAAAAAAAATGAGCGACTGCACACAGACTTTCGGCATAAATGGAAAATAAATACCGAGTTTGAAACGTTCGAATACCGTTTGACTCGAGAGTCGAATTATTTGGTTCAAATAGAAAACTTTTGTATGAAAGATTTTCATTATGTGAGCATCAAGAAAATATAACAACTTTTAATTGTTTGAAATCAAGACAAAAGTTTTTCTGAAAAGGAGATTTTTAATGAGGGTGCAAGAAAATGAAGTAAAACAAAAAAAAACAAATAAAATAATAAAAATAATGAAAAAATGAAATAATTAAAAAACGTTAAAAGTTCAACAAAGAAATTATTTGTTTGTTTTTTTAAATTTCTAATCAGTGATAATTTAGTTGTATGTTTTAATACCTCATTACAAGATAATAATGCTTGCTTAATGATGTAGAAAATTATAATAATTAAGAACTGGTCTCTTCGTTTAAATTAACGTTTTTTTAATATTATCTAAAATCATAATCAATTGCTGACTGATAATAATAAAAAACAAAAAGAAGGACGAAAACGATTCAGTGTTATTATTGACATTTTTCTATTAAATTAATTTGAAACATTATTTTTTGTTGTCTCAAAATATTTAAAATTTTAAATATTATTGTACAATGAATTTATTTTATATGGTAAAGCAGTTTTCTTAATTATCATCGCTCAAATTTAATCTGTGACTATCTCGTTGGTTTGAAATCGGATTTTGAAATCTGATCTCAATATCATGATGATTCTTAATTTATTTTTAATGAAACTATTTTTTTAACATGGTCTGATTGTTTATTTTTAAATTGTCAATTTAAAGTTTAAATGAAATCTTTAAACGAAATGTTTAATTAAAAATATCATCTTTAAAACGAGCTTTGAAATCTTATAAAATGTTATTTTTTAATAATATAGTAAAATAATAAAAATAAATAAACAAATAAAAAATTCCTTTAAAATTAAAAACCGAATAAAAAATTGATTAAAAAATAATGTTAATGAATCATATTTGGAACCAATTAAAATTAATGTTTTATGCAAAAATAATATTTTTTCATTGAAAATTAAGTGAACTTTACATCAGTTGGTACATACGCAACAAGTTTCAAAGCATCCGGTCCAGATGGCGGTAGTTGAGAAAATGTTTCACCCTCCAGCCCAACTTACCCCTAAGGGTGGTTTGTTATCAACTTTCGCGTAAGATCCCTGCCTTATCGGCACCAGCAATTTGGACGTTTTAAATCAATCAATTCTTAATTCTGAATTTCAGATGCCTTTCACGTATCAAACTTACATTTTAAATTCCTTAAACGATTTATTTGTGTAATAAAGCTGGGAATCCCCCGCATTAATTCAGACAAATTTGAATTTGATCTCTCAATGTCAATTACCGAGAAATGTTAATTTGCATTAGTCTAACTGAAATATATTAGCTGCTAAATTTAAACGACTAAATTTATTTATGATGATTGAATTTTATTTCTTCAAATTTACATGATTGTTGCTGGGTTTTGTTTAATTAAACACAATTTTTTGAGTTATTATACCAAAATTGAATACAAAAACTTAATTTGGAAAAAAATTCACGGACAACATGAATTTTAGTTAGAAATTTTTAAAAATAAAAATGACACGAATGAAATATTCTAAAAAATGAAATTTTTTGAATGAAATGAAAAAATTAAATTTTGCATGAAATATTTTTGTTACAAATGATTTGTTATAAGCATTTTTATTCGAAAAAAAAAACGGTTCTTGATAAAACTGTCACTGAACACTTCAAAGACCAATCTTTCCAATTTTGCGAGTTCAATTTTTAGACGACTGCGTAAATCAAACATGGATGTAGAAACGGAGATGAGCGCGCATTCAAATTTGCCGACGTTACGCATCGATCCATCTGAAGCGTTGTTACGGCTCGACGTCTGGTCTTTACCCAACCATATCAGGCATGTGTTTCTTTTATATTATTTCAATTCCGAATTTTTATATTTGATTTATCCTTTTATCCAATTATTAAATATTCTTTCATACGTTCAATGAAATAAACTTAAATATAAAAACAATTTCAAAGTTCGCAATGAAAAAATAGTTTACAATTTTGTTTATTTTTAATTTATTTACTAATAGAAAATTATATTCAAATAAAATTTAATACAAAAATACAATGTTTAAATCTGCACTAAAAATAAATTTGTTTATTTCAACGTCAAGAAATGTTTTAAAAAATGAAATTAAGTGAAAATAATTCGATAAATATCATTAAATAAAAAAATTATCTTATCAATTTTAGATATAAAATTAGACATGAAATGGTAAAACAACAACAATAATAATTTCATATCAAAACGGGGATTCAAAAAATGTATTAACATTTTTTCATCTAATACAATTTTATTTCTCAATGATTATTTGTTTACATTTGTTATGTCATTTGCGAACTTTTCGTCCATGAAAAGTTTGCAAATTGTCGGATTGAATTTCCATTCTTCCATCTCGTCTCAACAAATCAGCAAATCCATTTATAAAGTATATATATATATCATATTATAATACAAAATGTACAGTAAATATGTCCAAACACATTCATCATCTCGTGTGAAAAAAAAAATATACCGTACCTGACACCGCACGTACGATGAGATTCTGCGCGGAACAAACGTGAGAAGCTGGCAGCAGACGCACTAAAAATCTCCACGGCGCCTCTTTCTCCGCCTTTTGCTTTCAATCAAAACCCTTCGGCCGCTTCACCAGAAAGAGTGCATAAATCTGCATATATGCATGTGTTGAAGTCAAAACTTTGACGCTTCGTCGCGGACGAGAAACGTCTTCTTTTGTGTCGGAGCTTCTTGCCAAAGTTTTCAGAACGACCTTTTTTTTTCCCGTGAGTGCAGAGGTTTGCGGTAAAATCTACAGAAAAAAACGTCTGAGCAGGAAAATTAATTTTTATTTTTGAAACAAACTTGATAAAATATTTTCAATAAAATAGGTGCAATACAAATAAACTAATGAAACTTAAAAAAATTTCATTGAAAAACGTGCAATTTGATGATAATTTTGAATCTTGAAAGAATTCAGATTCAATGAAAGAAATTATAAGACAAGGATGATGGCAAAAAAATAATAAAATAAAAGTGATGGATAAACTGCTGGTTAAATGTTGTAGAAAAAAAAAGAAGTTTAGCTGTTGGAACCGTGTACATCTTGTAATTATGGCTAAATAATCGCGGTTATTTCGTGGTGCTGCGAGTTGTTTGCATCTCATTTTGACATTCTTTACCTCGGTTGAGGTTTTTCTTTTTTCTTTCGACTCAATTAAGATACTGGCTACAAGATCGTACGTCGACACGCTCGTTTAACCTTTTATTTTTTAAGGGAGCAGTCGCCCTCTATTTATTTTCTTAGTAAATTACTTGAGGACGGTCTGAAACACGAAGAAGGAGCTGGGATGGGGCATTACGGACGCCGTGGTGAGAGTTAAAGATGCTTTCACCCACCTGTTGAGAAGACGATCTCATAATTAATTCCATTTTACACCACCGTCCGTCACTCGTCTTCATAACGCTGAATAAGAAACGAGATATTCAACCTAGAATTATTATAATTGTTCTCGTTTCGCCTCTCTTCCGCGCCAGCTCGTGCACTTATTTTGTTTGGTCCGACGTGTCGTCATATTTCATCGTCACACAGACCTTTTTACTTTTTTTTCATTTTTTTTTTCAGTCTTTGAAATATTTTCTCGCCATGGTTAATTACAAGTGAAGCTTTGCGAGATTTTCGCCCCATTTTTTTTTCGGTGTAAAGGTTTTTGTTCATGAAGATTGAACGGTTTAGTTGAATCCCAAATTATAACAGATGTAACAATAATTTTTCCTTTTCAAATTCTAAAGAATAAAGTTTAGAAATTTTATTAGTAAATTTAATACTTGTGAATGTTTGATTAATGGTTCATTTTTTTTTTGCTTTTTAGGTAAACAAAAATTTTGAAGGGAAATTGATTTTGAAAAATGTGAAAAGGAAGGTTGAGCAAAGAGAAGCACATTTAGGAGTTACACACATTCTCCATTAGACTCCGAGGATATTTCATATAAGCATCACACGCGAGATCCTTCTCGAGGGCCTGCGAGGAAAATCAATTCAAAGATATCCCGGCGAATTCGTCGTCTCGATATCTTTCTTTGGAAAACACTCGGCTGGTTGCAATCAAAGTTCGGACTTTTTGCGTCGGATCCTGGCGTTGTGTCTCGGTGCACTCTCGAAACCGCCCCCTTCGCATTTCGAACTCCCCTTGCTATTCTGCCGATGTTTGCAAGTAATTCTAACTTCCTTAACATCTTTCATACGGAGAGTCTTCGCTATACACCCAAGTCCAATTCGATTCCATTATGCGCCCCCGACAATCGCATCTCGAATTAATAGAACAAGTTCGTATATATTATTTTGCAAAAAAAGTTTTACCTACAATCAAAAACTAAAAAAAAAAAGAGAGAGGTGAAATCGAACAAATTGGATGAGTGTTGGAAATGAAGCGAAAAAAAAGAAAAACGGGAAATAAAAAAAGAACAAAGAAAATTCAATTTGAAATTTAAAAAAAAAAAGAAGAAATTAAGTGAATTTCAATTTAATTTTGAATTTGAAAAAGTTTACCCAAAATTTTTTTTAAATTTGAAAAATATTTTTTTTTATTTATATGATGTTACAGAATCAATGAAATTATTTAATTATTTTAAAAGTGTCCTTGTATTTATAAAGTTAATAATATTAACAAAAAATTGATGTTTTCGATGTTGAAGATAGACTTTCTTAAATTTGATTGAACCCACAATAGGGGCGCAGTTGGGGTAACTGTGACAAGTTAAGGTGATTATCAATTGAGACATTCAAATAAATTTGCTATTTTATGAAACTTAGAAACGTTTTACAAAGATAAAATTGAAATTAACATTTTAAATAATTAAAAGACTATGAAAAGATTGTTTTTGTTGTGTCATAATTACCCTGACTGTCCCTGTCCCTGTTCTAAATAAACAAAAATAAAGATTTAAACAAAAACTCAAAGTATACAAATTGAACAATAGAATTGCAAAATTGTTCAAAACATTTTTGCAGAATAACTAACCAATAATTAATGTAATGAAAAGTTATGATTGAATTAATAATATGAAAGAAAAATATAAAAATCAAATAAATTATAAATTAATGATACAACTATCTTTTGTTCAGTAAAAAACAAAAATAAGTATAAGTTAAAGATTTATCTAATATTTTTTCTAACACATATACCCAATTATTACCCGGGTTATACTATTGAGAAATTTTATATGAATTTTTTTTTCCATCCCCGTATTTGAAAACTTAATGATGAAAGAAAACCTCGGTCTTTTGACGCCGGGTTGTGTTTTTTACAGTTGCCGGCAAAGGTAATAAAATGGGTGTATTGGAAAAAGCAAATGACGGACGAAATATCGATTCGCCACCGGAGCATATAAATAAGAAGAGTTTTGCTGCGTGCACACGCGTCACTGCCCACGCCATCATATCCCCTGTAGACGACGCGAACGAGACCGACTACTCTGGCATTTGCGTTACGTGGGCATGACACAGTGTGCGAACGGTATAAGGGAATGGGCTAAAGGTTTCCTATGGAGTTTTTTTTTTTTTTCAAGAGAGGGAACGCCAGCTAGTGCGAGAGTATACTTTGGAGGCGGAAGCAACGAACAGAGAGCAGCAAAGGGATGGATTATCCTCGGGGATTTGAAACTGGGGAAAGTGTACTACGAACGAAACATCTCCCTCAAAAAGCATCCTCCTTACTCCTCCGTCCATTTCATATAGAGCCATACCTCTCCGCCGGCTCTCGTATCGATTCTACCGCAATCTTCTCGTGCGAATGTCGAGCGAGAAAAAGGGGTATTGTACGAAAAAAAAAAAGAGAAATATATAGACGGAATAGCGAAGAAAGGAGAGAGGAGAGTGGATGCAAATGAAAAAATATGAGAATTTCCAACTTCTTTGTTCACGATCCACCGAGTCAAATCAATACTGCCTTCTGACTTTTAAATTGTGCATGATTATCCTTTATATTTTATGCTTCGAATCATATTCTTTCTTTTTTTTTTGTTATTTTTCTTTCTCAGCGTTCGAAATTGCATTCGTATATTTAAACTTGAATATTCAGGGCGAAACAAAAATTACAACTCCTTTAATCAGTTCTTTTGAACACATTTAGAGGTACATTTTTTTCGAGGGGTAATTGTGGCACGTTGGGTAGATGTGACTCAAATAACTTTGCTATTTTGCAAAATCAATAGGTCTATTGAAAAATTAAAAGAAGAAAGAAATGAAGAATTTTTTTTTTTCTATCCAAAAAATGAAAATTAAAATTTCGATGCTGTCACACTTACCCTTCTGTCACAATTATCCTAATCCATTAATGTTGTTAGTTTTGTATTTCTATAAAATTACTCAAAACTGAAAATTAAAATTAGTGAAAAGTAACGAGTAAAATTTCAGATAAAAAAAGTTCAATAAAACTCAACTTCAAAAAAAAAAATTCAAGTAATCATTTTTAAATGATTTATTTTAAATTCAAAAATGATGTTTGAATAATGTTAATCATATTTTTATATTTTGTTTCATAAGATGAGCACAGATACGTTTTCTCAAATATGTTGACTTGAATGCAATTTTGTAACGAAGATAAAACAAGTAGGGTAGCAGTGCAAGAAAGTCTAATCCTCAGTCGAATATCCTGGAAGTTTATCGTAAATCTGCCAGTAATGTCGTTAATGAATCCTTAAACTCAAATTAAAACTTGGGAAACTGGCGTCATTCAACAGAGAAAGAGAGAGACACTCAGCAGAGAGAACGAGGACGCTCGATCTCTCGTACAATGTAAAACTTTGCCACCGTTTACTTCCTCTCTGTCCCGTTCTTATCTTTTGTATTGCCGCCTAATTCCTAACTCGAAATTAAGTGTTGAAGCAATCCCATGAACCGTCGAGAGAAAAAAGAAAAGTGTCCCCGCTAGAGAGAGAGAGATAGATAAGAGGAGGAGCAGAAAACTTTTCCGTATATATTTGTCCCATCCGAGATGGCTTGAATCAACATAATGCGACGATAAATTAGACTCGGGTCCTGAACTGATGCGAAATTATCATATTTATGACGGTATTTGCAATACTTGAACATGTTGCGATTTTCCCTCGCTTTTCGAAGAGTCGCGGTGAGATGCGAGGCAAAAAAGGAAAGAAAGAAAGAAAGGGCAAAAAAACGTCGCCGGCGTATAGTTATAGTCTTAGCCGAAGGTTCTCCCCTTCGCAGACGTTGCAAAGACCGCGGGAGGTGCCGTCGGGCGTTGGTTAGAAAGCAGGGGTGGCAAGGCGGGGGTGGGATTGTGTATTCAAGATAAACCATTCCCACCACCCAACTGTCACGTGTGCACCGACCATTTTGCTCTGAACATAACGCGACGTGAGATGTTCAAAAAAATATCATCTGCACATTCGAAAAGTACTCTTTCACATTAAAAAAAAAAAAAACAAAAAAACATACAAAAATAAAAAAAGAAAAGAAAATCTTGTCCGTTTTCAAGTGAGATATCGACGGCACTTTTTCACACTGTTATGACACTCGGTTAGACAAAAAAAGAAGCAGTTACCGAACGGTCAGTCGTTTGGCGCGAAACTGACCGTTCACAGGGTGGATGCATCCGATGCAAGAGATGCATTCACTAACACAATCTGCACGTCGCATGTGTGAAACGATATGCGCCAACGAAAAACGACCGGAGTTTAGGAGGGGTGGCCTCTGTTTGGACATGTCGAATGAAAACTCGTCCCTCTGCCCAGAACTGCATCCTGGATCCTCTCTCTAACTTTCTCTTCTATATCATTCCTTTTTTCACTTTACTTTTCATTCCTTTTTTACTTTGCTGTTAAATTTTACTCGCCACTACTAGACACGGTTTACCCAGTCACCGAGTTAGGTTCAATTACAACAAGGTTGGTCGGGATTATGAAATTCTGCTGGACGGCTAGACTGCCAGACGATAACTAAGTCGAGGAAACCGACGGTGCATCGGAAAAAGTGCAGTTGCAACTTGGATGGGTCTGGACAGCCCCCACTTTGGAGTTGAACAAAAGATCAGGACCATATACAAATAGCACGTTTGAATAATGGCTGTCTCTCCACCTATGACATTGTTTCTTCGGGCCCCTGTCGCGAGGAACGCTCCGGCACAACTCGCATGCATCAAAACAGATAGCTGTACACTGCACCGTGGGCTTTTTTATACTATAATTGGCTTTGCCGTGGCTTTGTCGCATCATATTAGACCCTTGATTAGCATACTCGCCTCGAGATCTTTTTCGTCACGCGCATAATCGAAACCTGGGGAACGTATAGCTTATAGGTAAAAAAAATAGCTAAACTGACGTGAACAGTCTCGGGACTTGCAAAACTTAGACCGAGACTGTGTAACTGAAAATCATACTTGAAAGAATGACAGTTTTTAATGATGATTTATTTTTTGTTTTTTTTTTGTTTTTGCTTTTTGTTAGTGTGGTTCTTTGTCATTGAGGAGAATCAATGATTTGGTCAAGTTGGGATATCGGATAAATGAACTGTAGAAACGTTATGAAACGGAGCGCTTTATCAATATTAGGTGATAATTTATTGTGACGCGTGAAAATAATGTTGGCGCTAAAACATATCCAGGTATAGAGACTCGGAGCGGAGAGTGGGACGTTGTTTTAAATCAAGTTTTTTTCTCACCTTGAAAGAGGGGTGCTTTTCATTATACTTTATGCAGATAGGATGCATGTTCGGGTCGTTCGGGATTACATCGCCTGCGACGGCTGCTCTTTTGCCCGGCGCTGCTAGTCATACACTTCTAATCCTATCGTTTGATAGAATTTTAACTAGAAATTTGCGTTTTACAATCAAACGATTGAATAATTTAAGTTGTTGCGACTCGTTTCTTTTTTGTCACGCTTTTGCATGCGCAATTGATTTCGATACTTTGATCGTCGGGTCGGAGAGGTAACTTTTCAACTTGTCTTTTTTATTTAGATTAAAGAAATTGGCAATGAACTGAAATTGAAAATTGAATAAATTGATAAATTGAACAAATTTGCTAACAAGTGAAAAGGTTTCCAAAAAATTATAAAAAATAAAAAAAGTAATGATAGAAATACAGATTTACATGTACAATTTTACATTTTTTATTAAGGTTGAGAAAAAAATGAATGAAAATGAAGTTTTGAGGGTAAGGGAATGTTTTTATTATCAAAAGCACAATTTAAAAATAAGATACATCGTGAAACTTATTTGTTACAGAATAACAACTCTACCAATTGTTTTAAACACACATGTAAAAATGAATGGATAAAAATATAAATGCGCTTTCAGTGACGTATAAAATCACAACTGACATTTTAATCGTCTTCTTCGAGATAGATCAGACGAATGTCAAGTTCGGAATCCAAATTTTGACGCAATTCGTCAATGACGCTGGACTGGATGTAGTCGACGCTTTCTGGTGGACAGTACTCGTCTTCGCTGGACCTGAAAAAATAATTGGAATTAAAATCAAAACTTTCTTTGTATTTCCATTTTAGTTTAAATATCAAAACACTTAAATCTTAACTAAAATGTAATAATGCAATTTGAAAAAATTGATATTGAAAACTCGAATTTGAAAATCGTTATTAATTTAAACAAAATGGAAGTGAAAAAGAAATTTAAATTAAAAAGGAATGGAAACAAAAAAGAATCGCAAGCAAATAATTTTTTTATTGGTAATGCAAAAAATGAAAAATGGAAGAAAATGAAAAAAAAGGAGTTAATAAAAAAATGTTCTAGTAGTAATTGCGAGCGACATCCGACGGATTTTTGTCGCTTCACTTTCGCCTTGGTGTAAGGGTATATGAAAAGAAGAGAGGGAATATTCGAATCGTAAGAAGGGTCGAATCGATAATTTCCACGGTGCCATGAAATGAATGAAAATAGCTTCACAGTGAACTCAAGATCTCACACCAGATGTCGCTAGTTACAAGAGATTTTTCGCACAAATTCGCACACCATTTTCTATTACTTTATTCAAGTTATAAAATTTCTCTACAAATTCCTGATCATGAACTTTCTATTCTAATTCTAACTTTGATTTACTTTTATCTACAAAACTTTGATTTTCAAAATATTTTCGATTTCGATAATAGAAAAGTTATCAAATTTTGTTTTGTTTGATAAAACAATAAAATGTTTATATTGTTTACAAAAATTGATTTCATATTTTAGGGATGAAAATTTGCACGTGACAAGGTGGCTGGAAGTTTGATTCATCGTAAGACGCGTATTCCCATCCTTCAATATCGTAAGCCACCTCGCGGTGAATCAGCAAAAGTTTGAATTACGATATTGCACACCCCTGAAGGGGCTTTCGCTTTTAAAAAAAGGTGGGGCTTGAGGGTGCCCCAATTGGCGTGTGCCCACCCTCCGACAATCTGAAACACCCTTCGTCATCCCCTCTTTTCTAATATCCACGTCCTTTTCTAACTTCACATTCTAGGGACTTATGTGTTTCAATATTATAAGCTGAAATTGGATCAAAGGAACCGTATTCGCAGACATTTTAGATTAGAATGTATCATTCATCAATTCTCTCTTAAGTAAAATTTATTGGAGGGATGAGATTAGATCTGATCAAGGAATGATAATAATCTTGATACATAAAATAATGACTAATAATGTAAAAAAAAAACATTCAAATAAATTTTGCAAAAAAATTGAATAAAAAAAATTGATGTAAACTTTTATATAAGTAGATAAATATTTTCAAGTTGATGTTAAAAGGTTATGATGTAATTAAGAATAGAACTTTCTCAGAAAAAAAGTTTCATTGTAATTGGAATTTATAAAATTTGACTTTCATTTAAACGAATTATCGGAAATTTGATGGACGAACAAGAAAAATGAATTAAAAAATTAAAAAAAAAATTTTAAAAAGTTCTGAAATTCAAGTTGAATGAAAAAATTAAAATACTTTTTTCTATTAAAAAGTGCAAATTTGTAAGAACCTCACCTGGCAATTGTGACCGAGACTGGAGTGGCAGGCAGTATTGACAAAAACGATCTGAAAACGCCTCCGATGAATCGATCAAGATCAGTTGGCGACGTCACATGATGAGGCAACTCGCTGTCATCGATGGTACACCCGGCATCATGAACCAGAAGCCAGTTGATCTCGCGGTCTGGATACGATTTTGTCATCTCCGCAAAGATCCCTCTCACAAGTTCATATCTAGAAAAAATAAATGTTTGTTCATTTTTAATCACCCAATATTATACATATAATTTTTTCAAATTAGAATTAGAATAGAAAAAAAGGTTAGAAATCAGAAACCAAAAATGTATAAAACTGATTATTAAAAAACCAAAAAAAAAAAAAATAAAAAAAAGCAAAAATGTCAAAGGAAAGAAAAGTTGCAAAGTCAAGCAGTGGCAATTAAAATGGTGATTAATTTTTTGTTCTGCCGGATCGGTTGGATGCGAATATACGAATGTGCTACGTGAGCTCGTGATTGAACGTCATGAGCGTCGAAAAAAAAAAATGAAAGAACCAGTTCAAGAGTTCGGCGTGTCATGTGACCAGTGGAACATCATCCGGTTCCCTTTATGTAACATTTTTTTTGCTTTTTTTTCTCGAGCGTGAAAACAATTGGAGGTCGTAAAGGAGCGGAAAGGTGGAGAGCTGAAGTAGACAGTGGAGCTGCGGCAGGAAACTAGCCGTGCAGCTTTGGCAAATAAGCGAATGCGATATATAACTGCGGACGTGGACAATAGCGCTGGAATGAAAAAACAGAGAGAAAAGGAACACAGCGAGGGAGAGAGAGAGAGAGAGGCAGGAAGAAAAGCGAGATGAGAGAAAGGCCCCTCATTACCAGGGGCGCCCCTGGTGTATTTTTCGATAAGGGGGTTATATGCAAATGGCACGACTAGTAAAAGAAAAAAGGAAAAAATGGCCCGATCTATAGGTGCAAGAATAATACTCTTTGGCAGAAGAAGAAAAGGTCCGGGGGAGGGGAGGGGGTTAAAGGAGCGCGGGATAAATGTAACGTAATCAGATGATCAATTATTAAAACCAGGAGCAAAAAACAACGAGGGTTGACATCCGACTGACAGAGTGTATGATGGGACCGTTCGGCGGAGCCCGTATCGCAGCCTTCGAGGGTTCTATATGCTCGTTCGTAATTTCAGAACTAATGCCTGCGATTTCGTTTACGGATTTTTCATATCTCGTCGTTTCAATCTAATGGCAAAGTTAAAAGCCAGCTGATTCGATCCATCGGCTAACGAATTTTTCCGCCGAGATGATTAATTATGAACTCGACAGTATGGGAGTGGAGACAAAAAAAGTTCTTTTGTTGCAATAATTTTACATGCCACGTTGTCGGGTGTAAGTAAAGTAGGTAAAGTGCAACAGTAAATGTGTACAAAAAAAAATGAAACAAAATTTTGCAATGAAAAAAAAAAACTTTAGAAACAAAATTGTATGAACTCTATAAATAAATAATAAACAAATACGTCTCTCTGGAATCGTACAACTTGGCAGGACCTGATGGAATACACCTGACGTCAAATTTCCTTTGATCGGCATTCCAAATCGGCAATTTTGGTCAAAAATAAGATGTACCAACTACAATAGACAGGTACCGATACCTGTTTTTTTTTTGACACGTGCCTCCGAGGATACATGAAAGCTAGAATCGTGTTTACAGGTAGCTGGATGGGGTTGCACCGATGCAGGTATATCAGGCCGCTTCGAGGGGTTATGAGTCAATCAATAGATATTCATCCCTATCGAACCGTCAACCTATTGACGATTTAGTGCATTCAATTGCACTCCGTTAGTCGCAGGTTGCACTGTTGAAGATTTGATACTGAAAATCACACTGTCATTACCAAAACTATCGGCACTGTCCCTCATATTTTTTTGTCTGATTTTATTTCAATTGAAATTCCGATTTTAAATTTCAAGTTTGTTTTTTTTTTCATTTAGAGTAAATATTTTTAATTGTTTCATCTTAAATAAATAATGAATGAATTAATTTTCAACTAGTGCAAAATAAACATTTGCAAAATTTTAATTTAATGTAATTTTCAATTTTATTATTCAAAATATGAACAATATTTTATTTCTGTTTCAGTTCATGACAAAACTTGGTTGGGTTCGAGCAAGAGGGAGTCTGGGAAGAAAGTTCTCTCATAGATAATGCGTGCGCTCCCCTTCGAGAAACGCGATCCAGGTGGGATGCAATTTCGTGGCCGCAATTAGCAGACCAGTTTTTGACGGATGAGCGTGAGTAAAAGTATGGTTCATTCTGTTTTGTAACCTGCGACAATGTCGCGCGACTGCATAACTCAGAGAGAAGAAAAAAAAAACTATGGAAACCGGCCCGAGGTGTGCGAGAAGAATAAGAAAAGGGTACCGGTGGCGCACTGGGGTACCACATACGGTGTCAAAATTTGCATACCTTGCGTGCTCTTAATTAAATTACACTCCGCAGTTCACACACCTCATTAGATATTCGTGCCCGGTGTATAAACTTCGTTAAAATTTTCATCTAGCTTTTCATCGGTCCGATAATAAGAAAAAAAAAATGTCGCCCAAACGATGCACAAAATATTATAACGTGCAAAATCAATTCTCGATTCTTGCAGAGAAAAACTGCAGAACGTCCATTTCCATAATACCATTGTAATAACCCAAGTATATTTACTGTGCATAATTCCATTACATTTTATACCAAGTGTACTTGCTCCCTCTCTCTCTTTCTCTCTTTCTTATTTCTGTTAGTTTTTTTTTTCTCCTTAAACAGAACTTCTTAAATGAAACTTCGAGATGTACATTTAGCGGACTCTTGAATTATGCCGAAGCAATTCATAAGATAACACAATTAGTTCCTCGAGTGCCAGTTTAATTTCCGGAATTCATTTAAACGAACAATGTTTATAATAACGGTCCTGGGTAGAAAGAAAGAGATAGAAAATCGGCGCTGAAAGGAGGTGGACAATAAATCTCAAGTTGAGAAAAAAAAGTACATTATTTCTTGGCGAACTGCGAATAGATATCGCGACAATGCGGACCAAAAAAATATTAAGAGCGAGTGAGAGAGATGGGAGAAATTAGCCGGAGTGCTTAAGCAAGTCGTAAGTTGTGCTTAAGGACATAATTAGTCTCGAATTGAAAATTGGCGCTGCGAGATCGGTTATAAATTAATGCAATTAGCTGCTTATGAAAGAGCGAGCCCCGGCCTGAGCCTTCTCTCTTCGGTTAACTTCCAATTACGCGCGGGCCGCGCGATTCACGAAATTCCGATTCAATCAACGCATTATTCCCGCTATGATTCCTTCCAGTTTCTTTTCCTTTCTTCATTCTTCTTCTCTCCTCGCGACGAAACTTGTCGGCGCTGCGACGCTTGCACCTTTTAATATGCAAAGTGGTTGAGTACTCCCCATGGCGTCTCTTCTTATTACACGCATGATTTGCTTAAACTTATTATACACGCGCATTTTTTATGGCTCATCAAAAGAATTCCGAATCAAACAAAAACTTGTCGTCGTACCCTTAAGAAAGGACTTCCAAGGTCGAAAAACATGTAACTTCTAGATGCGACGTGGACCAAATTTGCAAAAAATTGTTAAAATTCCTTTTTTCAATTTAAAATGTAGAGATTAATGAATTTGCCTAACTCGATTATCTAGAAAATCAAAATCAGTTGGCAGCAATTTATTATCTTAATTAGTGATATCAATCAAGTTGGTATTCAGATGCGTGAATGACTTCTCAATAATTTAGAAAAATAAAGACCGGAAGAAAATATTGTGCTCCAAGTTAAACCTGATTAATTATTGCAAAATCTTTGTGAATCCGAGCCCGTATTGTAAAATTCAGGTTCATCAAGACATGCAAGTTTTTTTTTGCCCAAGAGGTATGTTGTATATTCAGTTAACCTGTGCTATATTTTTGTAATCAAAATTGCTCACCGATCTAACTTTGATTCTGTTTGTTATTTGCTCACTACTCTTCTTTTGAGGTTAAATTTAATTATATTGGTGCTAAAATAAATTACATTCGTTTATTAAGGTGGTTCTAGCGTGATAGTCAAAGCAAAAAGTTTATATTCTGAATTTTCATAAACAAATAGGGAAAATTATATTAAAAAATAAAAAGAAAAT
>JAPYZS010000880.1:0-26134 GCA_030522925.1 Trissolcus japonicus
CTTGGGCTCTCGAACCATAGCGATGCTTTGACCCCAACTTCTGTTGGACAAGTCCGGTTGCTGTGGCAAGAGAGCTTATCGAACGTCTATTTACTACGTCAATCTTTTCACGGTTGCGTAGTGCGCCAACACCCATTAGGGTGGGCGCTTCGAACAAAACATACCTATGATGAGGTTGAGGTCGTGATGAGGTTCCGTTTCCAACTTCGGTTGGATAGGTTCTCTCGGAGCGGCAAGTAGGTAATTCAAACGTGTTTTTCTGCGTATCCTGTGCCTCAGATACGCGGTTTCACAACTGAATGTGTCGAACGTGGTTTTCTCCTTATACCGTAAATGCGTCGGAACGGCTTGGGGGAGCTGTTCTAGTGGACCACAGTCCGTGACGTGCGCCGGCGATGGAGTGATTGTCCTCGATCACTCAAGATTCTTTCATTACCTCAAATGGTGCAGGCTCGGATACAGCTGGGATCCATCGGTCCCCGGTTGTATGCTAAAATGGAAAGATTCGAGGGTCGCACGTTTTTTCATCGAACGATCATAGCGAACACGTGCAATCGGATGGCTATGCATCCCTGGAAGTGTTGAGCTACTCAGTTCCGTTTCCTGTTAGTAAGGGCCCACTTGGGTAACGAAAACAGGGTAAAAGGAACAACAATTCGCCGTGATTCGAAAGGTGATTTGCGAGTTGTAGTGCTCAAGACCGCTGGACGTCCGCCCGAATACGGGCGTTCCTGAGTTGACCGAAATCGGCCTGTTTCCCTGCTTGAATGAGTGGCAAGGATAGTAGGGTGAAAGGGTCACGGTAGGGACCTTTGGGTCTCATCCGCAACTACTGGGCACCACTATCGGTATCGAAAGTGAAATAGTTGTACGCAGGGCGGAGGATTACAAAACTCCAAGCCAAGACTGCACGGGGTGCTCGGTCACTGTCGTGCAGCCTGTCCTCTAATTGGGTATGGACTCTGCGGGGTAGAGGTTTGCTACCAGATAGAGAGTAACAATGATGGGGTTATACCAACATCTTTAGAATGAGTAGTCTTTCTGAGTCAACGTGGACTCTGGTTAAGACGCGCTGTCTCTAAGACAGTGAAAGCACAGGACTACCTGTAGTACTAGTACAATGTGAAAAGTGGCTTACAATGCGACGACACTCCTTCAGTACAGTTTCAAACTCGGTTGACCGTTTCATTGTCTGAAAAATATAATCTAATAATATAATTACATCTCATACTAATTTTTTAAAATCATATGGGTGAATTCACAAAAACTGTACAATTAGTGTACTCCGTTTTTTCACCAGAAGAGCTTGTATTTTTAAAAATTTATACACTGTAGAAAATAATGTTTTATATGGAACGTTTTCATAGGCACTTTTTAAATATTCCAAAATATTCACAATAATAATGAAATAGGACCATATTTTGAAATTTTTAAGAACGTGACTACAAAAACGATTTATCTAAAAAATTTGCCGTGTAATAAATCGGAGAGTTTATTTCTTAGACCACATTAAGAAAATGTATTAAAACACTGATAAATTTATGAGTATGTAACATTTATACTACGAAACTTACTGACAATGTAAGCTCCGTGGCACATCCTGAGTTAAATTTTTTAATTGAATTTCGTCGGCAAGTTAACATACTCAATTAAAAACGATCGCGTAATGACAGTAAGTTTAGAGGAACTATACAAAATGTTATTTCTCTTTGTTATAGTCTAATAATCATGACATCATCACTATATAAAAGGGAAAAAAATATAATGAGCAATAAAATTGAATTTTTTCGTATAGACAACAATCATGAAAATTCTTTGATCAGTAATATGAAAAGCTTATGGAATTTGAAAAACTCTATAATCAGAGTTGAGTTTTTTCTTATATCACACTGAAAGGAAAAAACAGTTATTCATGATGACCCGAAATAATCATTGAAACCTGAAAATTTTCAAGAAAGAAAACTCATGTAATTACCATCCTCACTGGTCCATTTTCAATTAACATCGGAATTTAACTATATAAGACTTTTTTGGCGTAATGCGCACAATCTAAACGGCACAATCCAAACAATTTTTGTGCGAATTCGCTTAGATAATAACTAAGTTTTAAAACGCTTAGAAAACGCTTTTGTACTATTCATCAAAAACTGAAAATGACTGTTTTTTCTATGAAAGCTAATGTACGCTTATTTATACGAAGACATGAGAGAATTTGCAGTTATCGTTAATAATCATACGAAATTAAATTTTTCAGTGTTTTAGTGAAATTGTACACTTTTCGGGAATTCACCCATATACGTGAATTCTTCCATATTGAATCACCCATATATTTATAGCTTAAACAGATTTACCTTCAATGAATTTTCAATAACGAATTGTTGCAATTCGTGAGCAAAACAGGAAATATAATTCTATTCCGGGTTGAAACTTATAGCAAACCCAAAATTTTTACATTATCCTGCTCTTCATTGTCGTAGTCGTCTGATTCATCTTTTTTCTCCTCTTCGTTTGCCTGCGACGTTGGCTAAGATATTTTTTAGACAGTTCTTTTAACCTAACATTGTAAACATTGAACATTAATATGTAAATAAAACATGAAAATTAATATTGTCGGTATCAAAAAAATAATATTTTTTAACTTTTTTAATAAGAAAACCAATTAAATTACGACCGAGTCATTGAGATAATAATAATTTCCATACAATATACTCATTCAACATACGATCTGGAATATTATAATACCGTAACATATATCATTGAATATAAAAGTATCATATATGTACATATAATGTAAAAAATATATCGCCAAGTTGGTGAGTGTGTGTCACATACGTCTAATTACTTTTATGCTTATAAAAGTTCTACGGTGTACTTTCTTTTTTTTACTAAAAAATATGCGCGCTACAAGTCAATCTTATTTGTGCACTTTATTTTATTTATTTTGATATTTTAAATATGTGATACACGAAACATGAAATAATGAATCGCCATAGATATATCTGTACATATGTATTTCATTATATATGATATTTCAGGTACGTGATACATGTGCGTAAAGCGCATGTGCTGAACTGCGCATGAGCTGTAAGGTGCAAGTGCGTACTGCGCATGTGCTGTAATGCGCATGTGATGTACTACGCATATGATGACTTACCTTTACGTTTTATAATTAATGTAAAATATATGCAAAATAAATTAAAATTGTTCAACTTCAAAGGCACCCAACTTCGAATAAAGCAAAGGGTGGATGAAAAGTTCTTCAGCAATAAACTTATGCGTCCCCAAAAGCTAGATTTCAACAGATACTGGCAGGTGGCATTACTTTGACAAGAGTTTACATCGATTGAGTCTTTTGTATATGACTACGACTCATATATCAGACAATAAAAACACCAATCATCAACTAACTTAAGTAAAAATTTATGTGTTCATAAATTTAACATATACAGAACATTAATGGCACATATACAGGGTGATTCAAAAATACGAGTAAAGTTTATAAAGACGGATTCTTTGGACAAAATTATACACAAGAAAAATGTGAAAAAAATTATTTCAATGTCGGGAAAAGTATAATCGATGAAATGAAAACGTTCTGAAATTCAAAAAAAGGGCTTGTTTTTGGCCCTTCACGGTTGACAGTAAAAACAAATGACAGTTTCAAGTTATTTCGCGGAAATATCCATTAAAATAAGAGACCTTGACTATTCTAAGCAAAGGTGTTGATGCAGAGTGTGAGGACAAGTCTTTCGCGTTCCATGTAATGTTATTTTAAATTTAGAATGGTCAGGATCCTGCTTAATGATCGCATCAATCAAAAGTTTGACATTGTGTGAAGTTAGATACGATTGAATGAGGTCAAAATGAAAAAGAATTGAGGTCGGGTAGAAATGAATTAAAATACAAAATGAAATTTGAGAGTCATGACAATTAAAAATTATTAGGCATGTCTATCATGGTTCATTTGAAATATATTCGAATAAATTGCAATTTTAAGCTACTCAGGAAAACGTTCGGAACTCAATTTAATCATTCTGGTTGACTTCGAAGAAAGGACAGTTTAATATTTTCACATTTAAATTTCGATCTGAGCATTCTAATGACAGAAATTTTTTAGAAAAAATCTGCTAAACAATTCTTATGTGATGGTGAATTTTGACAAATTAGAATATTCAATACCACATACAAAAATTGATTTTAATTTTGGGAGAGTTCCGTCAACTGAGTTTGATCAATGAAAATTTTCACATTGCTTTCTTCTTATCGAAACTTTTGTGTTCTAAGCGCTCAAATTTGGCAGATACAATTTGCATTGCCAAACAGACGTGTCTGAAAAATTTGAATGATTAGAATACTCAGCAACACGATTGATAATATAAAAATCAATATTTAATTCTCAATTTACTAGGTCGTTGTAACGAAAACATTTGAATGTCTCTCCATAGGCTTTAGTATTCTAATTTGTGAAATATCACAGTAACAATCGATGTAGCTAAACTGAGGCGACTGTGAAATTTAAATGATTGAAATGCATAAGAATCTGGTAAAACTTAAAAACTGAAAATTGAGACTCTAAAAAGGTTCGTTACGTGATTTTTACATTTTGTTACATTTTTTTCATTTGCCTTATTACAATAGTCTAATGCGGTATATTTTGCAGTTGCAGCTTGCGCTCAGCAAGTGGTCAGGTCGTAAACTAAAAAACCTAAAAATTTCCTAGCATTATTCAGCTAAGAAACAAGTAGAACGCGTCCAATAACGCTTGCGTTCAACATGGATGACCTCTCATTATACTACAACTTTGGAATGGCTAAGGGGAAACTTGCTTGGGGGAAAAAGTATATGATACATCAACACATTAAACAATTCGAGAACTAGAATCATACTAATATTTTAAAATTTCATGGGACTAATTTAAACAAAACCAAAATGTTTTCTTTACAAAAATAATTTGTCTGATTCTTGACTATTTTTAAATGAAATTATAATTTTTAATAAGATCTTGCTACGTAGTTAATAAAATTATAATTTTTTAGAACATGGTAAAAAAAGAAAAAAATGGAGATATACTAAAACAAGTACTTTGATAAGTGCTTGGATAGTACTAAGCAAGTTACAGAAAAAATCCCAACAGATGCCCGAAATGTTCGAAATTGGTGTTGAATTGGCGAAAAGGTTTTCGCTTATAAGTTTTTTAAGTGATACAGTAGTACCTGGAAATGTCAGATAATACCGAGCAACAGATCAAGTCACGTACAGTCAAAGCAAGTTGCCGAGTAGCATAGCATGGTGCCTGGATGTGATCAAGAACACTTATCCAGTGACACTCGAAAAAGGCCTGAGTGATACTTGAGGAATGAACGCATGCCCGAGAAATCACGGATGATGAGATACTCACACCAGACACATGCCAGGATAGTTTTTACTAATTCGCTCGAGTAGCGATAGTGGCAGAAAGTAACTATCGGTTTACCGTAACCAAGTAGAACTCAGCCAGTGCCCGAATATAATCTAGCAGGTAATCGAGGGGAACTCAAAGATCGTTTATGTTGTACACGGCTGTTAATCTCTCGATAATCAATAGGTGCCCAAAATTTATCCGGTTGATATTTTATTGGTTCCAGACTAGTGCCCCAGCAAAACTCAGTGACAATGGATCTAATTACAAATTAGGAGTGTCCTGAAAATACCCTAGAAGTAATTACTTAGCAATAGCCCAAATGTTATTTAGCTCGTTTTTAACGGAAACGACCTAGATCCCGACGACGACGACGACGTAGATCCCAGATACAGATCTGATGTTTGTATGGTACTTGACATCAGCAAATGGTTTAGCGGAACTCACAGGTTGGCAAGTACTTGCTAATCTATCGAATTTACAAATGTACCAAACGAGTGCCCGTCAAGTGCCTTGATGGTTCCAAGTAAGTTTTCAAGTGACACGAGACGAGTTCACGGACAGCGTGTCGCTGGTGGTTCTGTTTGTGCACTCACTGTCCATTAGACGAGTGCTGAAGATGATAGACTGATACTCGACGTGTGCGTGGTAGTACTTAATCGGGTCGAACAGTTACCAAAAGCATAATGTAAGTGCTGGTTCAGAATCCGGCAATCCGGTAATCACAGAGTGCTCGATGATTGCCCTTGTGATACGCGACCAATGTTCCCGTGATAATCCATGAGTGCTCGAAAGTTATCCGGATGATATTCTATTGGTACCCAAGTAGTGCCTTAGCAGTACCCACTAACAATTGATCGAGTGACAACGTATAAGTGCCCGTAAAATACCCAAAAACAGTTCTTAATAATTTATCGGATGATATTCATGTAATACTTAAGCAAATACTTGTGTCGCTGTCAACGAGTGCCTGGTTGGTGCCGATGAGAATATTAACGAGCAACCAAAAATTTCCTAAATATTTCAAAAAGTGATCGCGTAAGTTCCTGGGTGGTATCCAGTGCAGATTCAAACAGACACCTTAATGTTTGCAGATGTTATTTTCAAAAAGAGAATTTTGAAATTTTGAATTTTCATTCAAATTTGGAAAAATGTTGGGTCGCTTATAGGTCAAAAGTTCGACAATACTTGGAAAACATATGTTTTCAACAAGCTATTTTACACTTGGAACCTGATAGAAAATGTTACAGGATACTTGCTTTTGTATAAAAAAAGTAAGGATTATTTTAATGTGTTATATTGACCACATCGATCGAATTTTTTTCTTCCAGGTTATGAAGAGAATTATGTTGCCTCCGACAATCAAAAATTATTTCAGACTGAAAAAGTGGTGGGAGAGCCCGGGTCACCAACGTCTTGTTCAAAACAGACTGAACGTACCAGAAGGATTACGAGTATCAGCGTACGTCAATCCTGATTCAGGCAACACGCAAAATGAAAGTTTGAGGAGGCAGATTGGTGACCCAGATAAGTCAAATATTTCGAAAGAAGGGCAAACGTCACCGAGTGTTGTTTCTCGTTCTTACAACCTACGTAAGAAGCAAAAAACGAAATCCTCTACTTCTACAAAAACATCTAGCTGTGAGAAGTCTAGTACGACGAAAACGCATATTCCAAGTATATGTGAAATTATAATGATTCAAAGTTTCACCTTTAAAAGTGTCTACAGTCATGACACCAAAAACATCTTAAATCAAGACACGATTGTCTATATTTTACAAACTTTCTCAAAGTCTTTGAATATCATCACGGTATTCTCTATTAAAAGTGTATCTATTGGACTTGTTTTTATGATGGAGTTTTTGTTATTTCTTACTTCGATTTAACTAATGCCTATTTTCACTGCTCCTCTTGCAGGCATCGAAGAAATAAAAGTTAGTACAAATCTGGATAAGATTGATGAGGAGATTCTCCCACTAGATTTGACTATTTCCACGTTAGGACCTATTGCTAAACCAATGACTAAATATCTAAATGACTTCGCAGTTCCAGTGTTACCCGGAAATACTTCCGCAGGTAATTTTGACATTTTTCTCACTCAGAAAAAAATTTTCTGAAAGTATCTTAACAATAAACTAATGAATGAATCTTCACATTTTCACACATTATTTTCTGAATATTAAAAAATGAGGTTCACTCATTGAAAACGAAAAATATAGTACAGGTAAAGCTGGTGTTCTTCTGAAACATTTTATTTCAATGAGGCAAAGATTACTTTAAATAATTAATCTGATTGCAACGAAATTCACACAGATTGTTAACAACACTTTTCTGGGAAACGGGACGTTATTTGATCTAATAAAATTTTATGGAAAAATAACGATGAAGAATCTGAAAGAAGGAAATTTAAATATTTTTGCAATTAATTAGTTTTCAATTCAATTCAATTCAATATTTATTTGTTCTAGGGTAAACCCTTGTAACAATGAGTTACTTTGTACAATGACAGTAATAATATAAATAAAAACAGTATAGATATCGCATATCACAGAGTTCGATCCTCAGGATCATTCGTTCAAGCAAAATGAACGTAGGCGTAGACAATTAATAATAAAGTATATAATGTTACGAATGTTCTGGGGCTCTGCCTGCAGAGCAAGAAACAGAAGGTTGTCAATATCAAAAAAATTTTCCGAGATGATGGTTAGAATATAATATTGTCTAAAATGCTTGTAAAAAGGGCACTCGAAGAAAAAATGTTCTAGCGTGACCCATGTTGCAGATCTGGCAAGCCGAGCCTTGGTCGAGGGTATAGCCTGTGCCCTTACAGTGGAATTTGGCTTGGTAGGTAGGCATAAGTCTAAGTTGTGCAAAAAGTTGAAGGACGAAAAGAGGTGACCTATGCGAGAGGTAGGCTGCGTGGCTGTCTTTCAGATCCCTGGGTAGCATCAGTTGGTGGGCCTGCGACCGACGCTGTTGGATTAAGTCGAGCAACTTCAAGTGAATTTTGTACCGTTCGAAGACAGCAGGGGCATTTGAGGCCCATACCACTGGGTCGGAGGATAGCAGTACGTGTTCCATCCCAATTGGAGAGAGGAACGGTAGAAGGTGGCTGATCCAAACGTACTTGCTGGGCTCAGGGCGGTTTTTGAATTTTTCTAGCTGTTTAAGTAGGCAGATTTTAGGGATGCGTGTTTGCTCCATGGCGAGGACTTTAGTGACGTAGTCGTACGTCAGCTGAAGGATCTTGAGAGCTACTTTTTGGATATCAAGTTCGAGACGCAGTGAGGCACTGGAGGTTGATCTTGGTAGGCGTAGTAATTTTTTAAAAAACTCTTTTCTAAAAAGCTGAGTTTTTTCCAGTTTATCAGCATAGCAGATCCCCCAGGCAGGGACAGCGTAGAGCAGAGTAGCCAGGATAACCGCATCGCACAGTTTCTCCCTAGCTTGCCATGAATCCACCCTTGCATTTGCGCAGATGGAGAGCGTTGTGTTCAGGGCGAACTTCGTTTTGACGATAGAGGATTCGGCTGCTCCGAGTCCCAGTGTCGAACTGGCAATTGTGACACCGAGGTAGACGTAGGAGTTTACGACTTCTATGGTCTCACCTCCGTAGCGGAAGATCTTGTTTGTCTCGCGGCCACTGGGTTTGAATTGCATCACTTTAGTTCTGGCCGTATTCACCGTCAGTTTGTTGGCAGCACAGTAGCGTTCAAGCGAGGAGAGAATTCTCTGGAGGATGATTGGGGAGCGAGCCAGAACAACAATGTCATCAGCGAACATCAGCAGGAGTAGGTCGGTGGTCGAGTCGAGGGTGATCCCGTCAATCCCGTCGTTGCGGAGGTGGTCTTCGAGGTCGGATAAGAAGAGTGAGAAGAGCAGGGGGCTCAAGACCTCACCCTGAAGAACGCCTTCCGTCACTGGAATGTCGTGAGACATCCGGTTTTCAATTTTGACGTTGAGTACTGCTTGACTGTATAGGCTCATAAGGAGACGGATAAACTTGGCGCTGCATCCCAGGTTGAACAACTTCAGGTAGAGGAGCTCGTGGCTCACCGAATCGAAGGCTCGTGCAAAGTCGATGAACAAGGCGTAAGTGGTGGTGTTTCCTTTGCCAAGTTGCTGCTGTGCTGCAGAGAGCAGAGCGAAGACGTTGTCGAGGCATGACCTAGATTTGCGGAAGCCGGATTGCGCTTCCGGGATAACACTCGATGCTTCGGCGAGAGCATCCTCCCACGAGAGCAGTCTAGTGTTCATCATGAGGGTGAAGGTCTTCAGAATGCTGCTCAAGATGGCGATGCCCCTGTAATTACGTGGGTTGGAAGTGTCACCCTTTTTATGTATCATCGTCAGAGCGGCGTGGCACCAGTCCGGAGGGATTGATTCCGAGTCCAAGATGGTATTAAAGAGCCTGGTAAGATAGCGAATCCAACACGGAGGAAGTGCTTTCAGGAACTCGAGCGGAATCCCGTCCGGGCCGGGGGCCTTACCAGACTTGGTAAGTTTCAGTGCGGCAGAGACGTCCTTCTCAGAGAATGGAGAATCCAAATCCGGATCAAAGGTGCCGTAATAGGTGTAGGACAAGCAGTTTCTCGGCGGGTAGATGGCGCTATAAAAAGTCTCCCATTCTGGTATACCGATGACTGCTGTGGTGGGTTTGCGTGGTTTCGTACTTCGGTAGGCCTGCCAGAACTCCTTGGAGTTTTTTATTGTAGCAAACTTATCCCTCAGCTTTCTCTCATGCTCTTCTTTCTTGTGGGACAGTAAGTTGCGGTACGATTTCTTTGATGTGAGGTATAATGATCTAAAAGGCTCAGAAAAGTGGTTCGATTTGGCTTTGCGAAGCGAGTTCCTGAGATTGGTTCGATGGGCACGACAGTCGTGGTCGAACCAGGGAGATTTCGGCACAGCATTCACACGACCGTTTGACGGTTTGATGGTCATTTCGAGTGATGAGGCTGCATTTCTCAGTGAGGAGGTAAGGTGGAGAAGCATATCGGTTGTGCTCAGGAGATTGACCTCGTCCAGTGGGGCCAGGGTGGTGGACAGAATGTCACAGTACTTCCCTTGTTTGGCTTGGTCCCATTTAAGCCTGGCTGGCAGATTTGCGTTGTCCCCGACGGAAGGTGGAGGAGCCAGGAACGAGTGTAGATTTAGCTTGACTGTAACAGGGAAATGGTCAGATTTAAATGTACCTTCTGTAATTGAGAGATCACAGATCATATCGATGTGCCCGGCATCTATCCACATCAGATCGATGGTGCTGCCTCCTGCTACGCTAACAAAAGTCAGTTGGCCAGGTTTGTCACTCGTCGTCCGCCCATTCAGCAGGATTAGGCCGTTTTCGATCATGAACTCAGTCAGAATTCTTCCTCGACAATTTGTGATCAGATCAGTCGCTAGTCTGGTTGGGTAGAGAGAGGTGCCCTCAAAGACATCTTGAACGTCCTCGGAGTAGTTGCCAACCCTGGCGTTGAAGTCACCAATCAGGAAGAGAGGGTAATTTGGATGCTGGTTCCGCACAGATTGTATGGTATCATGGAGGAGATTCAGAGCAGTACCAATCTCGTAACTCGGCTTGATGTATATGACACCTAGGATGAATCTGGTGTCAGCAACACAACACAGCGCGAGGATCCACATGTTGCTGTGATCTAGAAGGGTGGCATTGCATGTTTTTTCGTTGTACAACAACATGATACCTCCACTAGCTCTGCCAGTGCTATGCTCTCGGGTCGCGGGTACTGCTATACAAGCCAGGTTGCTCCACTGGGTGGCGAGGTATGGTTTTGTAGCAGTGGTCCAGGTTTCAGCGACGCCTACAATGTCCGTAGGTAAGTGCTGGTCTGGGTCATTGAAATTGTTTAAGCCACTGCAATTCCAGAATGTGATTGTCACAAGGGGCTGTGTTAGTTTTTTGGGGTGCCAAGGTTGTTCTTGGAAGTGGGCCTGGCAGTGGAGGTGACCAGAGATTTGATAGAGTTGTCCCAGGAGTACCAGGTTCCATCAATCAGGACCTTTTGATGCGACACGCGTACTTGTTTGCCCTCCGCTTTCCTTGCCCTGGCGATGCTGCGTAGTTGGAACTGAATCTCAGACTCCAGGGGGGGTGTAATCGTTGTCTATATATACACCTGTACCCTTTAGTTTCTCCAGTTTGAGCTTCATGACGCGGATTTTTGTGGCAAGGTCGTCGAAGCAGGTTCTGAAGCGAACAGGCTTAGTTTGCAAAAGTTGAACTTGAGTTATTTCACTGGTAAGTTGAAATTTATCCTGGATAAAACATTCGTTCCTGGGCCTCCCGACCAGTGGTATTCAACTTCAGTTCGCGCATGATTACATTATTCTTGCGCTGCTCCTTCAAGTTTCTCTCGGACTCAGTACGTAGTCGACAGATTTCTCGCTGCATGGCCGATATCGTATCAGGATCTCCCAGTGCGTCTGGTTTGCGTTCCAGACCAGCGACTCTAGACTCGAGGGCAGCCTGAGTGGACTTGAAAGATTGGAAGTCACTTTGAAGATTGGTGATATTCGAGTTTACAATCTGCCAATTTTCATTCCACCATTCGGCTTGCTGGTCAAGCTGGCGTTTCACCGCGTCCAGCATGGTGGCTTGGTTGGAGTTGCTCTGGGTGAGGGTGTTGATATTTTCATTGAGAATGTCCATGCGGCGGTTGCTCTCGTACCTCATTTGGTTGATCGATTGCATAAAGGATTCAAGCGTGACTGCACCACTGCCAGACTGCGCACTGGTTACCGCTTTCAGTAGAGCTCATCGCCAGGCGAGCCGGACTAAGCCAGGTGGACTTCTTTAGCGGTGTGTGATTTTCTGCGTCGGGGGTGTTGGTCGGCGGGCGTTTGCGGGATGGAGAGAAGAAGGAGGCAATCGGCTTGATTTGACTTCGTCCTTCCTGTTCCAGAAGGAAAGCGTTTGATGGCCTGCCTCGGTTTGATGCAGATTTCGGTGTTAATTGGTCCGGAGCCGTTTCTTCTGTCTGGGTAGCATCGCCCTCGTTTCCTGTAGTCTCATCCGAGCTGTCCGTCGACATGCGCGCAGTGATTTGAATTTAAATTCGAAAGTTAGCGTTCAGCAGTTGGTACTGGTATCAGAGGCTAGGGTGTCAAGGTGGTAACACTGAATGTGAGGCAGTGACGGCTCGAGTGGCGAATCGTCCCGCGGCATAGAGACAGCCGATGTCAATAGTGGTGATTGTTTAACATTCAGCTCGCAAGTAGCAGTTTTGAAGACACGATGGAGATACCTTACAGAGGCCGGGATACTTGCGCTGAGTTAGCTGATCCCTGTGCGGTAAAACGTCAACACCGGGTCCGAGTGGATTAAGGTTAGGTCTCGTGGCTCAAAGCATCAATCATAAATTTTGTAAGTCGTGCGTAAAATGCAACTCGCTTCGTGGGTTGAGTGCATTCGCAGCACTAATCTAAAACAGTATTTACAGCTCCCAACAAGAGAGAAATTAGCAATTCTCGAAGATCTTGTTTTAAACAGAGAGGTATAGGATAGAGGAATGTTTACCTTAGGCCTCAGGAGCGTAACTCCTCAATTAATCAGTTAATTACCTTTATTTCCAATAGAAAAATTAAAAAAAATAAATTTAAATTCGTTGCAATCGGATAAATTGATTCATAGTTATGTTCGCCGCACTGGAAATAAAGAATTCCAAAAGAACACCTAGTGCCATCTGAATACGCGCCATATTTTTTGTTGTCAACATGTAAAATTAATTTTTTTATATGTAAATAACAATGTGTGAAGTTTTAAAGAAAATGCATTCATTAATTTAATGTTCATGTACTTTCGGAAAGACAGTTAATTCTTAAGGGGAAAAAAATACAGACCTCTCAATAATCTCAAAACGAAAAATTCCTTTTCATGACATTTTTATTATTCAACTTTTGTTCGCGCAATTGTTGAAATATGTAGTTTGTTTCATTCCAAACATTATACACGTCCTATTTTGAAAAGGGTTTTTCCGAATTAATTATTTATTAAAGATCAAAATAATTTTTGATTTTGCTTATTTGGGTTTTTTTAAATATAGAATTGTATTTTAATATACAATTATTTAAATTATATATGGTCGTTTTATAGATATCATCAAACTACGTGACACTGAAGGAAAAGCATTTTCACATAGCAATGAGGAGGTGCTCTCACTCCAACTCCTCTTATTTCTGAGAACGTTGCAGAAGAGACAATTTCACTTTTGAACGAACCCGACCTTCTATGTTTCTCTGCAAACAGTGGCCAGTGTAATGAAAATGCTATAGTTGACACTGAAACATCCTTAGGCGAAAATTTCTTCATAGATGTGTACATTTTTTGAAACTTTTCACTTTTCATAGATAACTGCGAAAATTTTGGCATGCTCTTCAAATTAAAGAAGAATATTTTTATAACTTGTACAACTAAGGGCACGTCACTGCTTATTTTTACGAGTCAAATGTCAAAATGCATGCTGTTTTTAATACTTTATTTGTGCTATACAAATTTACACAAAAATTAATTTCTTCGAATTCATTTTTTACGATTTTTTCTTCGGTTGAATTTACTACAATAATTCAATTTTATTATATTTTATAACATTTAAATCTACCGAATATGTATTGCAATTTATTTTCAATTTATTGCTTTGAATTTCATTAAAAGATTTAAAACTTTGTTCGATAAATTATTCTTATGTTAGATATTTTGTTTAGCATACGTTAAGCTTATTTTTTCAAGTTTCTAACTACAGTTCAGACGTTGATTTATTCCAATGTAAGACAAACTAACACACAATTACTTTTATTTAAAAAATAATGTATTGAAATGAATTTATTGTTGTAAAATTGAATCTAGCATCGCAAATTTTATTCGTTCGTTTAATTGAACAGTATTCCGAATTTTAATTTTAGATTTTTCATGAAAGTTATTTAAAAAATTAATGATTATTATTATTATCATACATACTTTTTATAATATCATTGATGGTTATAAATTTTTTTCAGATTCAGAACATGGTACATTGAGAATGCAAAATATAATTGCAGAAATTGTACAAGAAGAGTCAGGAAAAATCAAGACTAATTATTGCTCATCACTTATCAGTCAAGTTGAAGTGAACATTTTGCAAAATGAAAAGTGGATTAATGACGAAATAATTAATAAATATATGGATATGATCAATCAACTCATTGGAAAACCAGATCCACCACAATATTTGAGAGTAAATGCGATGGGAAGCTATTTCTTTGAAAAACTGATTTCTTCTGGACCAGAAAAATTAAAGCGATGGCTTAAAAACGTGAACCTGGTTGGATTGGACATCTTTCTTGTACCAATTCACTATAAGAATCATTGGTGTTTGATTTCTGCAGATTTCAGATCAAACACTTTGACATTCATCGACAGTTTGTTGAAGTATGATGTACCGCGAATTCAATTTATGATAAATATTCGAGAATTCTTGGAATACTACGTCCAGAAAGAAAAGTTTGCAGGATGGAAATTTGTTATTGATTCGAACGCTCCACAGCAAAAAAACAATCATGATTGCGGGACATTCGTGTGTGCATTTGCGAAATATTTAAGTTTAGATTTGCCGTTCGGTTTTTTCGCAAACTGACATGAAGTCCATTCGATCAAAAATATTGCGGGAATTACTAGATTCTTCTTTCTTTCTTTAATGATTTTGTACTAACCTATTTCTTGTCGAACCGAAGAAAGATTTTTAACTTTTTGGCAAAAATATTAGATTTTTGATGAACATTTTTACAACAATTAAATAATTGATAAAATTTAATTTTTCAATTTAAAATTCAGAACTTGATGATTGGCCTTTCTAAAAAATGATTTGTGAATGCAATATATTGGTAGGAAATAGGTTACAAAACTCTTATCGAGGAAAACAATGAAATCTGTAAAAATGTACACAATTTTCATTTAATATAGTGTAACGAGTATTAAATATGAATAAATAGTTTTTAAATTTGCCTTCTTCGAAATAAAAAAATTATGTAAAAGTATCACTTTTATGAACAACAAAACTTTTTTGATCTAATTTTTCGACTATTTAATTATTTATTGCTCAAAATGAGCAATCTGGTTTATCATTAAAAGTGTTCATTGCAATTCTAGCAATACCTTCGAAGTTATTTCAGGTGATTTTACATGCGCTGAAATTTTGTTTTTCTGAAAGAATATATTTAAGTTTATTTCGTGGATGAGCAACCTGGCAAATTTTTGCTACATACTTTTTTGATATTTTTAATTATTTTCTTTTTATTTCGCATTTTATTTTTGTTCTGAATTTTTAAAAGTTAAAACTAATGAGCTCGGCTGTTTTCTGTCTAATTTTACCGAAATAAGTTTTTTCATAAAGAGAATTTTTTCGCAGGAAAGTTAGTGATAATTAATAATTCATTAATTTATGATTAAAAATTTTCTATAAAAAAGTTATAATTCAATGATGTATTTATTGATATCTTGAGATTACATCAATTAACTATAAATTTTAATTCAACTTTGCCAACTTTTTTATGGATTTCGGAGTCGATTGCACATGCTTGTGAGAGTTCTTCGATATTGAGGAAATTTGATTGGAGATCCTGTATTATTTTTCGAGGCATAATCTACAATTTGTAAAACAAGTTGATGAAGCGTTAAAACTAAAAAAAAGAAACAAGAATAAGAAAAAATGAATCTGTTCTAAGAGACCCATTAAAATGATCATATATTGTCCATATAGTATCAATATATTTACCATGATTCTTTCATCTAAAATCATATATTAATAATATATCAACAACACATTCACGATATATTGTCAGTATGTTGACAATATATTGACGATATATTGTTAGTGTATTGATTTCTGAAATGATATATTGTTAATATTTGTTTTATGTACCGACAATATATGTTAATTTCTCAAATAAAAATTTATATATGTGTCCACAAATGGAACATAAATTGCACATATATGGGTCCATAAATGTCACATAAATGGATCATAAATGGTACATATATGAAACATAAATGTCACATATATGGTTCCATATTTGTGACGTATATGGCGATCCACCTAAAGAATCCGTTCATGTGTCATTTATGCGGCATATATGGATCCATATATGTGGCATTCTTGTCTCATAAATGGGCCCATTTATGGGCCATATATATATATATTTAAATACATAGATGTCCCATTTATGTTCTATATATGTGTCATTTATTTTTCATATATGTGCCATTTATGGACCCATATATACATTTTTACTTGGGTTCCATTAAGGGAATTTTTCAAAATTGATTTGTATAGTGTACCGAAAACGTCAAGCAATATCTCTTCTGGGATTTTTTCAATTTCTTCAGTACCGCGGGGAGTCATTTTTTTCAAGTTTTCTTTGCCAATTAGTAGGTACATTAAGTTTCGTGTCAACAATGTTGGGCTTGTATTATACTCATTCAATAAAATTGCCAGTTTTGTTGCATCAACAGTTATTTTCGATCTTGTTCCAAATACACACTAATATAATAGAATACAAAATTCATTAGATATTGCAGTTTAAATGACTCTAAACATTTTTGCATGAGAGTAGACAATGTTTTTAGACACGTACACATCCATATTTTTCAATTACGTAAACACATTTTTACACATACTAGATACCAATTCCGCTGACTATAGGCCGAAAGTTATCATATGCTATCGCATCCTATCATAAATCAATTTTCTTCTATTTTCGAAAATGTTTAACACGAATTTAACAAATATTTATTCAAAAAATTGCCTTCAATTTTTAGCAAAAAATTGGTTGAAACGACATCTTTACTCAGTGCAATTGCAATGTGATGATAAGTATAAGTTGGTAAGCAAACAAAATGCAACGAAAGTACAAAAAAAGTATAGTCCTGTCATAATGGTTTTGTACAAAAAGTGCTTGACGAACTTCATTTTTTTCTGTTGGTTTCAGTTCTTTCTCCTGATCAGTTTTCTCAGCTAGTTGGAGCTCATTTCTACAACCTCTTGGAGAAACATCTTTTAATGAAAGACTATCAATTGGGACATCAAACTCTGCCTCATGAGACGTTGACTGTTCAGAAGCACCAGCAGTAGCACGTTTTCGAGATGCTATAAACAAATTGATTATACAGTTCACTGATCTTTGATAGATATGAAAAAGAAATTGAAGAGCTTAAATGCAAAACCCGCTAAGTCCATTTTTGATTTTTGAAAATAGAATATATATAAAACATGTTTTTCTGTTTTCCCCGCTAAGTCCATTTTTGATTTTTGAAAATAAAATAAATATAAAACATGTTTTTCTGTTTTCAGCAAAAGTAAAAATAAAACTGATATTATAGAAATAATGAGTATAAGAATCATTTAGAAAATTTTTTTGATACAAAATTTATTCTCTTCTTCTAAAATATTACGTTCCTTGTTTTTCTTTGAACTTGGCGGTTTTTGCGTCTCAGCTCTTCAATTTTAACCATCTTTGACAATAACAGAATCTAAGAGAAATGTTCGAGGAAAGAAGCTAGTCAAAGAGTAAACTATCGCATTCATAAAATCAAGCATACATTCGGTATCATAATTTACAATATCAAGAAAGTTTTGATTAACGTAACTTATTAAAGTGACATAAATGTAACCTTTAATTGTGGTTCCAAATTGATGTCAAAATTTGAGAAATTCATTACTATGAATTATTGTTAAGATAATGACAAAGAAATACAAGTACGTACCGAATATTAAATAATGCAAAAATTGCATCAGTATCTTCAAACACCAATTGAGTTAATCCTCAACTATTGACAGCATTAATCAAATATAGATCAAGATAGTCTTTCATTGATGTTGAACAAATGAAAATCGAATGAAACAATTCGAAAACCATAATGCTTTTGAATGTTTAAAAAACATTGTCTCACTGTTTTACTGTTTTATAATGATATCGTTTAATTTTTTTAGTAAAAGGATGTTCGAACAAAGATGATTTTTTTTAGAAATAGTTTTCCGATCTGACTGGACTTTCAGAGGCCACGGTGCCATCAGGACTTCCCGTGCCGGGATGACTTTTTATTCAAAAATTATAATGAATGAATATATTAAAGTTGAGAAAAACTGTTTCTCGTAGGTGTTCTATGGAATTTCCAAGATGTTGAAGAGACTCCTCCCGGTGCAGAGCTTGACAATCATGGCCTTGTTTTTGCGATTATGCTCCTTCTCCATTGGCAGAAGTTCAACTAAGTTTTTTTAAGAAACTCGTCGAATGTGTATCCCTGTTCTTTTTATAATTACTTTATCTGGTTCGAATCAACTTAAAAATTGAGCTAATACAAACCAGATTAAATTTTTTTATTGATACTAGGGGGCTTTATCCAGTAAACTGGCTGCGCTGGTGATTCAGATTTTTTTTATTCATTTATTTCTAAAATTGAGCAAGTTTTCATGTCTCATTGAAAATTTCTTTTCGTAAAAAATTCGTTTTCAAAATTTACTATAAATTGATTAATTTCATAAAAAATTTTTCAGCTTAACAATATATACAAAGTGAGTTGATTAGAAAAAATAAGTAATTTAAAGTATAGAGCTAGAGGAAAAATTGATAGTGAAATTAAAAAAATAAAGAGGTCAAAAACACGATTAAAGATTTCTGTCTGGAAATATAAAAAAATTGTGGAATCGTTTTTTATATATGATAGATTTAGCAAAAATAATTCCGGCGAGAAATAGTTTGGTAGTTAAAATGTATTCTCTTATTTTAATTGTTTTTCCGTTTATTAAGAATAAAGTAAACAATCAAATTTTTCGTTCATTAACACTAGAAGGACGGACCGCACTGATTCAGTGCGTTCGGATTTGAAGAATATTAACAATTCATTTATTGTCTGTTGTCTTATTAATTATTTGCAATCTTATTATTCAACAGAAAAAGCAGTTGTACTGATAAAAAAAATACAATTTCAAAATACATTGATACTAATTTAGTGTGTTCCGGGCTTTTAGATATACGCAAAGTCCCGTCCTTCTTGTGTTAATGATTATTGGATATCATCAAGACACACATTCGCTTTATATTACTAAGACACTTTCTTTCTTTTTAATTCAAATTAAACAATGGAACATTAATTTTTGTAATAAAAAATGAAAGTTCTGACATTAACCTCCGATATTCAATCAGAGTGAAGCTACAGATCTTCACAAGTTTCTTAATTTGGAAATATAAATTAGATATCATTTCTAATTACTGTTTTATTATGGAACTCTTACGATACGATTATCGTTTTCAACGTGACATGATACAAGTTTTTTGCCAATCAAATTTGCAGTATGCAACTGCTGCTCGGAATTTTGCAGCTCAATACCCGAACAGATATCATCCAACACAAAATGTTTTTCGCTGAATATGTTACAATTTGGAGGAGTATGGTTCTGTTTTCTCTCCTCGTAGAGATGTTGGTCGACCTAGAACTGCTCGAACCGAAGAAATGATCGAAGCGGTAGATTGTTATACATAAAAAAAAATTAATAAACCATACTTTGACTATATAATTTTATATAAATTTATCCAATTCAATTTTTTTCTTATAACATTCACTTAAATACATTTTTTATTATTAATTTCGAAGGTATTAAACTGCATCAGAGAAGATCCAACTACTTCGATCAGAAAAATTGCTGACCATATGGACACCAGCTATTCGACTGTTCAGAGAACCCTGAAAGCGGAAAAATTACACGCTTACCACTATACGCGTGTGCATAAGCTTTCGTTGCATCATTATCAAGCGCGCCTCGATTTTGCAAGAGAAATGCTGCAGGCCATAGAAGAAGATGACGAATTTCTTAATGGTATATTATGGACGGACGAAACGCTCTTAACAGAAGCTGGAAAATTCAATCAACATAATTGCCATTACTGGGCTTTTGAAAATCCACACTTGGTTGTAGATTACAAGTCAAATCAAAACAGGTGGAGTGTACACTACTGGGCTGGATTGTACAATAATACAGTGGTAAATTTTTTTTCACTTTGTGAACAAATAATGTTACATCTGATCTAATGTATCTGATTATTTCAAGGTTGGTCCACACATTCTGCCAGCTCGACTGAATGGAATGTCGTACCTAGATTTTCTACAGAACGATTTGCCTGAGTATGTCAGAACTGCTAATCCAAATGTTAAGATTAGAGAAATCATTTTTCAACATGATGGAGCTCCAGCTCACCGTCATAGAGATGTTGTCCAGCATTTAGATAACACATTTCAGTGCCACATCAGCAACAATGGTGATATCCACTGGCCACCTTATTCGCCAGACTTGAATCCTCTTGACTATTTTGCATGGGGTTCGATCTCATCTCAGGTGTTTGATCAAAATCCACCTCAGTCTGAAGAGGAGTTACGAGGAAAATTCAACTTAGCCATACAGTCTCTTTCGGAAAACTCGATCCACCGTGTGTTACACGCTAATTTTATCAAGCGATTACAATGTTTAGAAGAAGTGAATGGCGGACAGTTCCAACATCTATTGTAATCGTGTTGAAATTGTATTTTAAAGACGAATTCGTGTGCAAGGTTTTTTCTTGATTCAAAAATCAAGTTTTTCTTGACTTGAAACTCTTAAAAACATTTCATAAAAAATTAGATTTTTCGTTAGTCTTTTCATACATTACTGTATATGCTCAGCAATAACATAAAATACCAAAAACATCATAATTTGGTTCGAAATAAGTTTTAATGTTTAATTATGTTACAGTTAATAACCTCATGTTAATAATGACATTGCAACGAAGAAATATTTTGTTAACATTATCAAATAAAATGCTATTTATTTATCATGAAAGACTACGTGTAAGTTTTTATAGTTTTAAAGGAGTTTTACAGTCTCCAGAGTATTCGAATCGTTTGAATTTTACAATAAAATATGTTAGGCAATGCAGATTGTAACTAAAATTTAAGTCCATAGACTACTAAAGTTTTTTACATTTTATTGAGTGTTCTAATTTTTCAAAATTTACCATCACATGAAACTTGTTTTATAGATTGCATATGCAAAATTTAAGCGCTTAGAATACTAAAGTTTCGATAAAAATAAAGCAATGTAAAATTTGTATTGCAGATTGTATCTGTAAAATTCGGATAATTATCGGGCACTTATCGAATAGCACGGGAGCATTTATCGTTTACCACAAGGTCAATCTTCTAATACCCTTTGATTACGTGCTGGAAAATATACGGGCATTGACTGGGTTCTTCTCGGCGACTCGCTGAGTACTGAACCAGCACTAACACTTTGCTTCTGGTAACTGCTTCACCCGATTAGGTACTACCACGCACGACTCGGGTGACATTCTATCATCTTTAGGTTACTATTCGAGTACTCGTCTCGTGCCCCTTGACAACTTACTCAGAACCATAAAGGCACTTGACGAGCACTCGTTTAGTACTTTTGTATATTTGATAATTTGGCAAGTACTTGGTGGGTTGCAATAAATCACTTATTGGGTATAAAGCGGGCACCTTGTCTGTACGACTTGATTACTTGATGAATCATCTCCCACCTATTGACACAAGACCCTCAAATCTTAACTCGATATGAATCAGGTATTTGTCGATTACCATACGAACATCTACTCTGTACGACATAGGTTGTTCCCGAGTGCCGTTTGAAAAGGAGCTGAATAACATTCGGGCCATTGTTAAGTACCACTTGATCAGTTATAGGGTACCTTTTGGGCACTCGTAGTTTTTCACTAGATCAATTGTTACTGAGCTCTGCTGGGACTCTAGTCGGGTACCAATAGAATATCAACGGGATAACTTTTGAGCACTCATCGAGTATCACGGGAGTATTGGCCGTGGATCAAAGAAACAATCTTCAAGTTCCCCTCGATTACGTGCTGAATTATATCCGGGCTCTACCTGGGTTCTACTTGGCGACTTTTCGGGTATTAAACCAATAGTTTCTAGAGCAATTGAGTAGAAACTATCTTGGCATTTGTCGGATGTGAGTCTCTTATCATCGGTAATTTCTTGGGCACTTGTCCAGTAGAACGCGTTCATCCTCAAGTATCACTCAGGCCTTTTTCAAGTTTCACTGGATAAATATTCTTGATTATATCCAGCGACTAGTCTGAGCTACTTGGCAACTTGCTTTGTAACACCCATGCCCTGTTTTAGTTCGACTTGATCTGTTGCTGAGTATTATCTGACATTTTCAGGTACTACTGCATCACTTAAAATACCTATAAGAAAAATTTCTTTCCCCAGTTGAGCACCTGTTTCGTACAACTCGGGCATCCGTTAGGACCACTTGCTAAGTACTATTAATGCACTTGTCAGAGCCCTTGTTTTAGTATCCACCCAATGTTTTCTTTGTTTACAATCTTCTTGAAAATTTTTATTTCTCTTACATCGCAACAAGATCTTATTGAGAACTCTATTCTGATTCAAAAACTTAATCAAATCAGAAAAATCAGAAAAATTATTTAAAAAAGAATTTTCGGTTTTGTTCAAATTCATACGATGAAATATCAAAAGAGTATCATTCCAGTTTTTGAATTGTTTGACGTGTTGATAACAGTAAGAGTCATTTGTTCGACACATAACATACTGCTTACTATAACTCAAAATGTATTCAAGTACTTTCCCGGTACCGTCCTGGCACTTGTCGGGTTTAACTTGATGATGCGCTAAGTATTGTCCAGGTACTCGTCATGTCCTACTTGTTTCTTAGCTGAATAATGCTAGGAAATTTTTAAGTGCGACCTGACCACTTGCTGAGCGCAAGTTGCAACTGCAAAATATACTGCATTAGACGATTGTAATAAGGCAAATGAAAAAAATGTAACGAAATGTAAAAATCACGTAACAAAACTTCTTGGAGTCTCGATTTTAAGTTTTCAATTTTTACCAGATTTTTATGCATTTCAATCATTTAAATTTCACAGTCGCCTCAGTTTAGCTACATCGTTTGTTACTGTGATATTTCTTGAATTAGAATACTAAAGCCTATGATGAGACATTCAAATGTTTTCGTTACAACGACCTAGTAAATTGAGAGTTAAATATTGATTTTTATATTATCAATCGTGTTGCTAAGTATTCTAATCATTCAAATTTTTCAGACACGTCTGTTTGGCAATGCAAATTGTATCTGCCAAATTTGAGCGCTTAGAAAACAAAAGTTTCGATAAGAAGAAAGCAATGTGAAAATTTTCATTGATCAAACTCAGTCGACGAAACTCTCCCAAAATTGAAATCAATTTTTGTATGTGTTATTGAATATTCTAATTTGTCAAAATTCACCATCACATCAGATTTGTTTAGCAGATTGTTTCTAAAAAATTTCTGTCATTAGAATGCTCAGATTAAAATTTAAATGTGAAAATATTAAACTGTCCTTTCTTCGAAGTCAGCCAGAATGATTAAATTGAGTTCCGAACGTTGTCCTGAGTAGCCTAAAATTGCCATTTATTTGAATATATTTCAGATGAACCATGATAGACATGCCTAATAATTTTCAATTGTCATGACTCTCAAATTTCATTTCGTATTTTAATTCATTTCTACCCGACCTCAATTCTTTTTCATTTTGACCTCATTCAATCGTGTCTAACTTCACACAATGTCAAACTTTTGATTGATGCGATCATTAAGCAGGATCCTGACCATTCTTAATTTAAAATAACATCACATGAAACGCGGAAGACTTGTCCTCACACTCTGCATCAACACCTTTACTTAGAATAGGCAAGGTCTCTTATTTTAATGGATATTTCCGCGAAATAACCTGAAACTGTCATTTGTTTTTAATGTCAACCGTAAAGGGCCAAAACCAAGCCCTTTTTTTCAATTTCAGAACGTTTTCATTTCATCGATTATACTTTTCCCGACATTGAAATAATTTTTTTCACATTTTTCCTGTGAATAATTTTGTCCAAAGAATCTGTCTTTATAAACTTTACTCGTATTTTTGAATCACCCTGTACAGGGTGTCCCATTTTAATCCGGCACCTACAATTACTCGAAATATAAGCTTCGGACAGAATAAATGTCAAGAATAAAAGTTGTTCAGATTAATGGGGCAAAAACAATAGTGGTATTGTTTGTTTACAAACATTCGAATTCAAGGTCATTCTAAGGGCAAAAATTTTTTTTCAACCCCTATTTTTTATTGCATATTCGTTTTCTACGGAAAAAAATAAGCAACTTTTACTTGAAACATTTTTTCCAATTCTTAGAATCATACGTTCAAAAATGAATTTTAAATCTTCTTAATTGTTTTTTGTCAATTTTTTAACGTACTGTCGGCATTCGCGTTACCCAATGAGCACCACGTGGAGGTTGTACGATTGGACTTTGCAGATCATGGGGCCCTAAAAAAGGCCGATTTGTTAAACTTTGTTTTTTTCTCGTTTCTCGGCAGAGCCTAAAGCGGCGATGGAAACTTTCTACTGTTTTTTCCAACACTTCTTGCGATAATTTTCATATCGTCGTGAGTTGTTGGAGGTTGGCGAAAAACGACGCCTTTGAGAAATCCCCAAAGAAAGAAGTCCGGTGATGTTAAATCAAAGGGTTTCGCGGGCCAGTTGACGGGGCCACCGCGTCCAATCCATCGTTCCGGTAAGACCTGGTTCAAATGCTGTCGCACGATCATTGCATAGTGTGCTGGTGCACCATCCTGCTGGAACCACATTGATGTTCGCGTTTCAAGGTCCACATCTTCTAATAACTGCGGGAATTCTTCGCGCAAAAACTCCAAATAACGCTCACCATTTACTGTTCCCTCGAAGAAGTAAGGACCAATCAATTTTCCGTTGACGATGCCACACCAAACATTCATACTCCATCGCTATTGAGTTTTTATACTCCGCATCCAGTGAGGATTTTCGGTGCTCCAATAATGAGCGTTGTGCCTATTGACCAATCCGATGTTAGGAAAGGTAGCTTCATCAAAGAAGAGCACACGATGAAATAATGAAAAAAGCGGTATTCGTGGTGGATCTTCGCTATTGCCCAGTTACAAAACACTAGCCGTCTTTCAACATCACCTTCCGTCAAATCCTGGACAGGCATCATCTGATAGGGATGAAATTTGGCATCGTGTAGGATTCGCTGGGCCGTTGATTTGGGAATCCCAAGTTCTTTCTGGATGGCTCGGAAACTGATGTGAGGATCATTATGCACCAGTGCCAGCACCGCCAACTTTCGTGGAGATAAAACTTCGTCATCAATACGATTGATGCGGTTCCGTTTTCTCGTCAGATGTCCTCGATGAGCTCTCCGTTCCAAATCCTGGATGGTGCTTCTGGATGAATGTTATCTCTGATCAGGATATCGTTGCAGGTAGAAACGTGCCGCGAGGGTGTAGTTACCTCGAGCATGGCCAAGGATTGTCAAAATGTCAACAATATCACTCGGGCTATAATCTGCCATTGTACCAAATGATTATAAATCGAAACTAAATTGAAACTATCAATAACTAATTCCTTCAAGAATAATGACACACTTTCTTAAATTTGCCAAAAAACCAAAATGACAAACTTTAGATCGCTCTCCGTCGACGCGGTCCAATATGACAAAAAATACGAAAAGCGAACAGTAAGTAGAAAGATTAGCTGAAAAAAAATGTAACAAATCTTTTAGGGCCACATGATGTCCGATGAAGTCCAATTGCGCAACCTCTACGTTGTGCACATTGGGTAAAGCTAAAATCGGCA
>JAPYZS010000881.1:0-26072 GCA_030522925.1 Trissolcus japonicus
AAAAGACATGTTCTGGGGGCTAAAAAGAAAGTTATCTTCATTTGAAAAGAATGCTTTTTTCATTTGTTAGCTTTACTTGAAAACAGCGCCATCTACCGTTGGGTAAAAATCAAATTCAACATGATATTCTTGAAGTTTGAATCATGCCCTTTCAAAAAAAAAAATAAAGCTATTTTCGATGACAATTATCAAAGTTATGGAGGTTTGAAAATTTTCATTTTTTAGGGGTGCCCGCTAATTGTTGTGCCGAGTGTAGTACTAAAAAATAATAAACAAATAAAACATTGATACATCATGGAATGTAATGGTTCTGAACTTAAAAAATGATTCTTTGGTAAACAATAATTTCAACCGACGCAATTAAAACCCAGTTTTATAGAGTTACGATCAGTACACAGTATGCAACGTATAAATCAGTATAACTGTTCGAATATCTTTTGAAAATAAAACTCATCAAGAGTGCATACTTTTCAACCCTACTTTATATTAAATTAATGTTTAAAACAATCCTACGAAAATACTAATATATATAGTTTTTATTTTTGGATCCAACACTCGGCTTTAACGGTTCAACGCCACGAATCGCCGCGGAATCCGCAACGTGGGGGTAACGCCAGTAGATGCGATGTCGTTTGAGTGGGGACTGGCTCCGGGCCGTTGAAGTGTTAAACAGTAAGCAAATCGTCGCTAAATGCATTCAACTTCTCTTTCGTGTAAATGACAGATTTGATTTTCTTGTCCCACTGAGTTTCCAATTTATAAATATAAGATTGAATTAAAAGCCACACTTGTTCACTTTCTACTTGATATTTAGCCTGGAGAGTGTTATAAATTTTGAAGCATACGTCGACAGCTTGCAAAATATTATTGACTTCGTGATAGACTGTATCCACGCAAACATAGAACTTTTCAATACTCCACAATTGTGGTCCCACGACAATGATGAAGGGCTGTGCAGTTTGTTTGACAGTAGACAACTTTTTCAGTTTTTCTCTGACTGTCCTCTCCAAATCTGAAGAGCTCTGAAAAACAGTTACTAAATGAATTTATGGTTCTCAAACTATAATGTACAAACAGTAAAAAAGTAGTTGCTTACTTTGACGTGCAAAATAAAGCCACTTATAGATTCTGCGACAGTCGGCCTCGAAGTTTGTGATTTGTTGATTTTCAGCCTAGCATTAGGTGGGCAAATCACTGGCAACAAATACAACAAGATGTTGTTCTTCGAATCTAAAAATATTTTAATACATGTGAATTGTAATAAATTTAAAATTGGTTATCCACAAAACCCATGTAGAATTTTTGCAATATTTACAAATAGGCAGATAAATACCATCGGAAATTTCATCGTCTTTTAAGACATCAAAAAATTTACTGTAATCTTTATGTTTTTTATGCTCCGTGTCTATTACTCGTTCCAATTTGCTCTTAAAACTTGGCCACTCAGTGTATAAATCAGTAGTAGTTTTGACAGTTGCATTGTAGTCATTCTCGAGCTGAAGTTTTTTGAACGTTGATTACTGTTATAAACAAACAAGTGAATAGAATAATAAAATATATTGAATTAATTCAGTACTGCTTTTACTCACAAGCACATAACCCAGTGGTTGTTTCAAAACTGGCCTCTCGTTATATATATCCTCAACTTTTCCAGTCAACTCTTTGAGCATCTCTAATCGTATTGGACGAGAATCATTCCAATGACTTTGAACGGAATCCCATGGTTCAGTGTTATATTTCAACCAATTTAAATGTTGCAAACAAGCCTCTTTTACCGTGAATTGATAAGTAAATTAAATGATTATTGATAACTTGATTGATTGTTTTTATTAAAGTTAAAATGTTGATATCAAATTTTATAGAAAAAAATATAGAATTTACATTCAGGTTCAAGATTTTCGACACTGCAGTGTCGAAAACGTCGGATGAGAGAGCGAGAAGGAACGCTGACTCAAGTATTTAACAGCGTCTGTCGGGAGTATGTTATTTATAATTATTTCTAAAACGTTAACTAGGAATTTCAGAACTACCCATTTAAAATATATGTGTTACAAATGTAAAAACATATATGCCACATATATGTCACATATAATTGTTCATACATGTAATCTATATGTGACCAAATATGTTACATATATACACGCAAAGAAAAAATTATTCATTTTGCCACACTTGGTACACCTTTCAGACCAATTCTTTTTTGTTCAGAGGTCATTAAATGATGAAAAACAAATTAAGTGCATAAATAATTCTGTGAGTGACATCCTACAAATGTGATTCTATTTGGGACAAGTGTAACGTAAAAAAATTGTTTATATAGCTTAAATTGTTATATTACTTTGAATCATCATTGTTTGGGCGCTAGACATTCAAAATGATAATGCCTTCAGAGTATTATTATTTGGGCGCCAAAATTCTTACAGAAAATAATCAAAGGCTCGAATTTCATCGCCGTTATTTTTTCTTTTTTCATCATAAAAGCTAATTCGGAAAATTTTAATACGGTTTATATTAATCGTCGTTATCCATATAAAATGTCTCTCTTAATTCGATAGAATACTAATAAATGAATACGGCACTATTTTATGCAATCTTTTAATCTTAATAGTATCTTACACCACTTACAAATTGTTATCAGATTAATGTGAAATAAATAAACAAATTTTGTCGATTCGATATCAGCAGCAAACTTTATCAACTTTCAATTTAACCTTTCGACCCATGCCGTGCCCAGGAAGGGCACGGTTGACTTAAACTAGTTGTTCCATTTGAAAAAAAAATGTTTGATAAAAGTTGGCACTATAGGGTTTTTGGGCTCGTTGAACGCGAATCTGAAATAAATGAAAAATATGTATTGGTCTAAGAGTCAATGGATGAAACTATTTTCATTACAGGAACCTCAAATTCGGACGTCAAATTACATTCTTGAATGTAAAAAAAACTTTAGCTGTCGAGTCAAGAAAAATACACCCTCGTTTGCCAGAAACATTAAAAATATTTGTCAAGTAATCGCTGATTGTAAACAAATTGCCAAGATGTTCAAAGGTGAGGTGACTTCTCCGGATGGAGGCATTGCTGTTCTTTTTTCGACGGACTATCTAATAAACGAATTGAACTCGGCTAAAGAAATCTCCATCGATGGAACATTCGCTGTGATTTTCACATGTTCACTTTCTTTTTGTTATAAATACTCTGCAAATCAATTTGTCATACAATTATTCATGAGATTTTTTAATCTGTTAGGTGTGTCTGAGAAATCCAAAAGTGTCACAAGTGTACATTGTCTATATAATAAGAAAAGGCAAGGTAAATCAAATATAACGAGTAGGGATTATATTTTTTTTAATTTATCTTCACGGATAATTTATTAATACTAGAATGTCGAGCGCGCTTCGCGCGCTCTCCTCTATCGAATTTTGGATAGTTATGACAAACACAACAAATTTAGATTTTCTTTTGAATTTTATAAGATTCAAGCTTGCGCTCGCCTGCTACTATTTCAATTTCCTTTAATCAAATCTATTTTTTATACAATTCATATTATTTACTGTTTACTGACATTCGAAATATTACTTAACTTTCCGAATTCTACCTGCGAACCAGGTAGAATTGTTTCCCTGTCTAATTTTTAATCAAGATGACAAACACGTCAGATCTATCATTTTATTTCTTATGTCATTTTTCATTTTATCCATAAAAGAAATTTTTGTATCATGCACTTATGAAGGCATTTTGTTTCCTAATCATTTCTAGTAAAGGCACGTAAAATATTAATATTTAAACGAAATGATTTTTGTTTAATTTAATTTTGTATGATCATGGTATTATTATTATTTTTTTTTTGAAATATTTTTGGACATGCTCAGTTAAACCTAGAAATGATTCAATAATTAAGTAGATGTCTAAACAGACGATCATTCATTAAATAATCTGGTTGTAATCTGAACCGCACATTAAATATTATAATAATCTAAAAACATTATATTTGAAACTATATACCGTAAACAATTTAAACTTAAATAAATTACATACACGGCTAGAAAATAATATCAAAATTTACTATGATTTCTTAGCTAAGCTCGCATTGTAAAGCTTCATACAAAAAATTACGATGCACATAGTTCAATCAAGTCGAAATTCAGTAAAAAATGTTCTATCGATAATAGTTTTTTAAGATTCGTGTGAAAAATTTGCATTTAAGGTCCGCCGTTTTCTGTTGTTTTTCTTTTCGTGTAAAATTGGTTAGATGAATAAAGTAACAACGAAAATAAATATTTGTCAAAAAAAAAAAAAACAATCAGCCTTAGTCAATTATATACAATTTTTTTTGCATAAAATTAATCTTGACCGCCAACATTAGCGTTACCCGATGTGCACCACGAGGAGGTTGTTGGACGGGTTTTGCACATCATGTGGCCCTTAAAAGGGCCGTTTTTTCATAATTATATAATTTCTGAGAACACATCGGCAACACTAATGTCAGTTAAATTTCAATTGATCTCTGCTTTTTTCTAAACGAAAATTTCTTTGTAAACATAGTTTTTTGTAAAACTATTTTGACGATCAGAATTAGTATAAACTTTTAATGAGTCCCAGGATTTAACTCGAGAGAATGCTACGTATAATTGTCCATGACTGAATATATCTTTACTCAAATCAACAGATATTTTTTCAAATGTCTGCCCTTGAGCTTTGTTTATTGTCATTGCAAATGCAAGTTTGACTGGGAATTGTCGTCTTTTTAATACGAAAGGATAGATATCTTCCGCGTATAACGTTATACGATTCAAAAACACGATATCTCCCGCCTTATCTCCTGTTAAAATTTCGCATTTCAACAAACTATTACCAAGTTCCAAAACCAATAATCTTGTACCATTGCACAAACCCTCGCTGATGTTGAGATTTCTAATTAACATGATAACCGCAAATTTTCGTAAACGAAGCTCATGTGGGGGTAAACTTGGAGGGTTCAAGGTATTCAGATATTCGGGTAATAAAGTCTGATTGATATCATGTTCATCGTTTGTAGTTTCTGCACTGTCAACGCTTGTGTAAAGTCTTTCTGAAGTTTCGTCTAGTAAGTCGATGATTCTTTCATTCAGATTGTTCACGTCCGCATTTCGTGCAGAAAGTATTGCTCGTTTTGCAACAAATTTGTATTGCTTGTTTCTGATGAGTTCTTCGTAAGTGTCTTTAACTATGTCCGCTCTGGAATCAGCCAAAAGTTGCTGTGGAATTTCAATGTTGTCAGCAGAATCATTCAAAACGCCATCACCTAAATTTAACAAAAATGTAGCAAATTCTTGTTCATGTTCCAGAACTCGCATGTTTTGTGTCAATGAAAAAATTTTGAAGTTCGACCATAGTGAACTGTTTTTGATTGATAAATCTATCGTTTCGTTTCTTGTTGCTCCTTTTTTAATTGGAAGTAACTGTCGAAAGTCGCCTCCAAGAATGACAATTTTACCACCAAATGGTTCATCATTTTCCATCAAATCTTTCAACAATCGATCCATAACCTCCAGTGCGTATCGAGGTGCCATTGGTGCTTCATCCCAGATGAAAACATCAGAATTTTTCAGGTGTTCGGCTTGTTTCGACTGCGCTTTAATGTTTGACATCGAATCAGGATATAAAGGCACTGGTAAGCCTAGAGTTTTGTGAACAGTTTTTCCATTTGGCAACAATGTTGCAGCTATTCCTGTGAGAGCCATTGTATTAACAGTTTTTCTTTGACCTGATAATAAATTAAAGAGTGTCGTATAAACAAATGTTTTTCCTGTACCACCTGGACCATCAATATACAAACTTTTAGTTTGTTCAGAAGGATCGTCAGTTTGCATAAGATTTAGCACATAATCTACTACCTGTTTTTGTTCGCAATTTAGTTGAGTATATTGAGCTTGTCCACGTACCAAAGTTTCGTTTTGCGAGTCATTGACAATTTCATCTCTTAATTCCACTGCAATCTGATCCATTTCAGGAAATTTGGATATATCCCATCCTTCTTTTTGGAGTAATCTATCAATTTGAGCATACGCTTTGATTATTCCTGCGTCGTTACCGAATTTTCGAATAAAGTCTTCAGACATTGGAACTTGGAATTCTTCCCATATTTCTTTTGGATGTACAGGTTGGCAATGCATCAAAATTCTTACGAAAAGTAATCTGAGTCGTCTTGGCATCATCCAAACTGTTGCTTCGTTCATGGCTTGTTTCCATTCATTATCGTCTTCGATCAAACCCAATCTTAAACATGTAGCAATAAAACTTTCATTGAGAACACCATTCACAGTTTTCAGGTCTTCAAAACTTGTTGCACCTTTTACATTAAGTAAAAGGATACGCAAATGGAACAGCTCCATTTCAGTTGGACTTACTGAATACATGCGTCCAATGCAATCAAAACGAGCCTGACGTTTTTCCCAACACTTGTTTTTGAACACGTAATGTGAAGGTATTTCTGGGTATGTATATTTTCGTGCATCAACGTCTCGTTTGTTCAATTCAAAGTACTCAATCAACATTGTTGTTCGATCCAGAGCCGATTGAAATTCTTGTGCATTCATACCTTCTGAAATAACTATGTTTTGTCCATTTGGTAGGTGTACCGGTAATCGTATTACGGCGTGGCTTTTTGCTTGTAAATGTTTACCTACGATTCTCCAATAAGCTTCTACAGGACCGACATAACGAGCTTCGACAAATTCATGGATTTCATCGTGAACGATTTCAGTAGTACTTACGTTTTCTCCAATCACTACAGATGCTTTGTCATTACCTTTGAAAATGTACTTGTACACATATTTAACTGACTTGATTGATGAAACAACTTCTACGTTGATGTGACAATTGAAAATTTTAATCAATGTTGGACAGTAAGGTACGATAAATCGGTTGTCTACAGTGAAATTGTTTGATTTTTCATACAAATGGCCTGTATCGTTTCTGCGATAATTTGGATAACCATTTTCGTCCATGGTTGTTTCGTGACTGAATGGTTTAGGAAAGTGTTTAGAGCATTTTCCGTTAACCATACACCAATCTCCACAAGGTCCATGAATCATGTTATTCATTACAATTGCGTGCAATGTTGGATCAGTTTCAGGATTAGGAATTTCTGCTGATATGTATTTATCCACTAAATCAGGAGTGTCAATTTTATTGATATGTTTCAGTGTCACCAATAAATGCATATGAGGTAGTCCACGTTTTTGAAACTCTATGACGTGCACATAAGCTTGAACTTCTCCGAAGAAATGTTGTCTTGTAATTAAATCAAGTAAATAGTTTTTCTTAATGTCAAACACACGGGCGCAAATATCAGGCCTGTCTGCTGGTTGTTGGCCAGGAAACAAATTCTCCTTGATTTCAGTCCAATTAGGATTGCACGTCATTATTATGAATAAATCAGGTTTGCCATGTTTTCGAACTATAGCCATCGCGTCTTGATAATTTTGCATCATGTTTCGAGGTGACCCAATAAATGATGATGGGAGAATCACAATTTTTCCAACTTTGCAATCAGGAATTGCAGCTGCTTTTTTTTCCAAGTGATCTACTAATCCTTGATATTGTTCAACACGTAACTGCTTTTGATTATTTTTGCACCAAGTTATTCTGTCTTTCTCTATTTTTACGTAATTATCAACAAGCCATTGCTGCAATAGTCGTCGTCCGTGCAGAAAAACATTCATCTGATCTCTTATACCCAAATGGTACTGTACATACATGGATCGAGATACACGTTTCCCATTGATTTGTTTTAAATCCGCATGCCAACCTGGGGTACCGTAAGGATAGAACAATGGATAAATCCAAGGTTCTACGTTTGGATCCATAAAGCTGACGTTCCTCAAAGATCTGTCATGTTTGTTAATTATCGTTACGCAACTGTCGAGAATTTCTCCATCAGCTGTAGTGGAAAAAATGGCAGCAACTTCGTTCGTTCTTTGCACATTATATCTACCACGATCAATTCCAGTTCTGTTGTTTATAAATGCCATATTCAAATTTTTTATGTTTGATCCTGACTGTTCTTGATTTTGAACTTCTTCGTGCATCATTTGGTACGATTTCGCAAATACGTTATTATTTCTGATAACGTCGTCCAATATTTTTAACAATTCTGCATCAAGATGGGAATTTGTATTTGAACGATTTCGTGTCGCTTCATTTGCATCTAAAATGAATAGTTGTCCGTAACTGGCTGGAATATTCTCAGGTGGATATAAAGCTGTGTTTATTTGATAATAAATTTGGCCACAGATTTTAAAACATGGTGGTCCACGTCGCTGGGAACTCAAATTTACTAAATTGGCGTTGAAGGATGCAAAAGAATGTGAACTATTGTATCCACGTATATTCGTCAAAAACTCTTTTGATTTTTGATGATTTCCAGTAATCAACTGTTCTATTACATCGGGAAGTGGTGGCGATGGATCCAACTGTACTTTGCCATGACTGCAACAATCACTGAACGAATTGTTTTTGTTACTAATCGTTTCGGCTTTGAAATGTTTAGCATTGCAGTGTTGGCAAATATTTTCCATTTTTCCAATATAATGTTCATTTACTCCATTTAGGTCCAATTTTTCAAACCCTTTATTTCGAGAATTTCGAGTTTTTGATTTCCTTCTTGAAGCAATGATAAAATCTTGTGTTTGAATTTGAGAAGAAATATCTTGTTCCTCTGAATTGTCGTTCACGAAATCTTTCGAAGTACTTGATACATCGTAGTTCTCAATTCGAACTTTTTTAGCGAGTGGTAGATTTACATTATCTGCTGTACTTCGTTTTTTAAGCGTTGAAACTGAAACTTTTGTCGTTTTATCATCTGAACAAGATTCTTTAGCTAATCGTTCATTATTCGAAACAGATTGTATCAAAGTAGTATTAGTAATTGAACGTTTCGCAATAGCTGAGGCACAATAAACTTTTTTGATGACAGTAGGTGCCAGTATTCTAGTTATAACTGCGACTTGTTCGATTTTTGATGTACCAGGTCTATCGATCGATATGTCTCTGATCAAAACTTTCGATGAGCTCGGGATGTTTTCTTTACATTGTGCCGCTAGTTTTTTTTTTGCATAGCTCTTTCGATGTGATAATGCATTTTTTTCTCTTTTCAACTTTTGAATTTCTTCTTCCTCCTCTTTCGAACGAACGATTTTTTTTCTACCCATGATCAATGTCACTTTCAAATCAAATTTATTTAATTCAATGTTTTCAATTATTTAATTTCGTAAATTCAGATTTAGTTTCAACTATCCAATTCAATTTGATAATAATTATTATCTAATGTTCCAAATGGCGTTTCTTGATAATTCTTATTTAATAATAATATAACTGATAGAAGTTGAATAATGAAACAATAGTAATAAACTAAAAATTATTATAAATTGCCAATAACCTTTTTTTTAATTTATTTAAATAATAATTGTTTAATTACTCATTTATTGATAATAACGATTTAAGACTTAGTATTCCAAAGATCTCTCTCAATAATTTGTATCTGTTTTTGTCCAACTGATAATAGATAAATCTCAAACAAGGTTTCAATTTCAATAACGATAACTCCAATTATAAATTACTCAATAAACTTTTTTATTGATATATTTCAATTCTTCAATAACTCATTATAATAAAATACTCTAATAGTAATAAACCAATAGTATCACTTTCTAAACTCAAATAAACTTTTCTTATAACTCGTTTATGTAAATTTTATAACTTATTCGATATAAAATAACTATCTATTTCAAAATTTTCAGTTTTGGCTACAAAAACGAATAAATAATTTAAGAACTGAAAATTGTGCACAAGGCATTCACCTCAACGTTTTTCCGTCTTCCTGAAAAAAAGAATATACTTATGAATCATACACTTCTATAATGATTTGAGTTTCTAATAAATTTAAAATTAGGAGAGAAGTTTTTCAAATAAGAATTTTTTAAACAACAATATACGGTTATCACTATTTATGAATGTATTAATGGTGAAGCTAAATCATTTTGTTATATAGTTGCATTCTTTTTAATTCAAAAATTTTCATTGAAGTTGACGTAAAAAAGTTAAAAAAAGTATAAACTGTCTCTAAGAACACGATTGAGCTTTATCCAGCTTGTCTAGTCGTGTGGGTAGAACCATTCAAATAACTATTATTAATTAACCACAAAAACCTTATTTATTGCTGATTTGTATATTTTAATAATTTTATATATTTTATACTAAATAACGAACTGTCTTTCTTTTGGCCTTTCCTCGTTCAATTCAGACATGAAAAATCAAAATTTTTTTATTAAGGCAGTCATTCAAATTTTTTGCATTATTGATTTACTGTTATGTAATATATGAATTATAAAATAGTTCCTTGTCAATAATTGCAATGTTAGATTTTAAACAATTGAAATGTCTGTAGGCAAAATTCCTATATTTTTCAAAACAATTTGTTATAACATGAATATATAAAAATTAATTTTCGATGAATTTTTCAATAAAAGTTTAGAGAACATTTTTTTAATATCATATAAGATTAAATTTAGATGACATCTTTATATTTATTTATTCATAAAAAAGTCCACTTAATTAAATTAAAAAAGTCCATTTCAAATGTAAAAACATTTTTTTATTAATAAATAAAAATACGATAAAATCATTTATTTTTTCAGGGGAGATCGTTTTTGATCAGGAGATTTTATCATTTGTATTAAAAAAATTTATTACAAATTAATCCACATTTTTATAAAATGGCCAACTTCACCCCAGCATTTTCTAATTTTTAAAAATGTTCAACAGGACAAATTTGAAAAAAAAAATGAAAATTTTTTTTACTTTGCAATTATTACAAACTCTATTGTAAAGAATTAACTTACAGTGATGCATTGAGTAGTTAAGGCTATAAAGTGAATATTTTTTGTTCTTGATCTTTAAATATTAGAAATAAATGAAAAAATTGTTACTTGAAAGAATCATAACGATTCTACCCGGTCCTCTACTGAGTCATTGAAAACATACTTACACAAGATGAGAAAAAAAGTTTTAACATATTTTATCATAGTTTTCTTTTTAATTTACAGTGTCCTTTAGCACAGTGCATTTCTAAAGTCAAACATTTCCTCTAACTGGATAAAGGCATCTCTCTAGGCATTTCTCTAAAGGCATATTTTTTTTTCTATTATTCTCACAATTTACATTGAATAGTTGTTTTTTATTATGACACATTAAAAACTTTTGTAATAGTATAATACATAATTTCAAATAACTTGCAAATTCGAAGAAATTATGAATTTTTTTAAGTAAGAAGTGTTAAAGTTACTTAATTCAGAAACACAAATCTAAAATTTCAAGTTTCTGCTTTTGACCATTGAAAACATTAAAATATTTTAAGATCCCAAGAGGCTAATGTAAATGATTAAAATGTTTTGGATAAATCAATATTCGAATATTACTTTTAAGAAAATAATTGTGACTTAAAATTTTAAATTAAATTAAATTCGTGGAAAGTTAATTAATTATTCAAATAAAATTAATTTGTCAAATTAAATTTTTGGCAAATTTAGTTACATAAATATTTTTTTACGATTTCCCCTATAAAGATCAGATGTTAACAAAGTTTCTCATTTTTTTAATCAAAAAGAATGCAAAACATTTTTTTTTTTTTTTGAAAGTTATTTCATAATTTTTATCTAAAAGTAATTTCAATAAATTATTTTACTCACTTTCACATCAGAAGATTCACTTTTTCACAGAAGATTCAATTAAACTATGTACAGTTCAACGGTATGTTGAAATGAACGATAATTACTAACTATTAATTCTCATCGAGAATCAAACCGTCGAGAACCAAACCTTAAAATAAACATAACCAATTAATGGAAGTTATAGAAAGTAATAAATTTTATCGATTATATTATAAAGAACATCTAAAGATTTTACTGAAAAAATTAACTCGCTATATACATTTAAAATCCTTGAAAAAATTTTATATAAACAAACTTCATAATTGGACCATCAATATAATTAAATTGTTTAATTACTTGGAGTGAATGTTTCAATCAGATTTCAGGTAACAAATTCTCTCGTGAGCTGATTTTCCAGTATAAATCTAATGTGTTTTGACAAATTTGGTTGGGTTGGTTTTGTTTTAGGTTGTCAGACAGACTTAGGTTAGAATCGAAATCAACATCAGTCTTCGCACATTGGCTAAGTCTTTGGCAACGTAAAAAAAATTCAAGCAACGTGACAATCAAAACTTTGATCTATCGGAAACATTTTATTTATAATAAATTGAATGTTGTAGAATTTTAAACATTCACAATAATAAAAAAATTCCATTAATATATTTTTAAAATTGAAGAAATATTTATTTATTACTTTAAATGGTTTCTATAATCGAGTTGGCGCTATAATCACATTCTAAACTATGAAATGGAAAGAAATGGTTGAAGTGTTAAAATTAAAATTCCTATAATTTATATTTTTTATTTAATTTTACATTCTTTTCTGAAATATATTTTCTCTGATTTTTTCCATTTGGATGTTCACTGCCGTCAAGTTGTACTATTCATTTTTTCCAACATTGCCATTCAAAAGTACCGACAAGCAAATGGTCACGTCGGTTCTCTGGACCGATCTCGGTCTCGCTGTCACAACGTCATACAATCGTGATTCTCATTCGTCAACAACATCTCACAATAAACCAAGTTATCCCATCACCGAGACAGATCAAAAAATCAAGGTGCACAACCTTTTTGTGATAAATCAACAATATCGTTTACATTCAGTCATAATTGGTTTATTTCTATTAACAATTTTGTTATGTCAACAAATTATATTATGATTTGTAATTAAAGATACCTTATTTCGTTTGTATAATAAAGAATAAAATAACATATAGGAATTAAACATTCAAAATATAACTGTCAAACTACTTCAATCATTACAACATTTCATTAGGGAGATAAATCGAAATCATTAAACTTCATATCAATATATCTTGTACGTTTTGTTCTCATTTTTCTTCAAATCTTTTTAAACTATTTATGATTTATATAAAAAAAAACTTTATAAGAAAATAACCCATTAGTTATAAGTATTCACTGATTATTTACTCATTTCTGGCAACTCATTATGCATTGCCTCCATGTCAATCAATGCCATTGCATGTTCTATCTTTGCGTCCTCCTCAAGCAGCGCACTCAAAGCAACTGGGTGAAAACCCAAGGAAACAATATTAATTGGCATCGATTTTGTATTTAAAATTTCGATGTCATTGGGAGATCGCACGTGGAGACAAACTTGAGTATCACGTTCGTTAACCAAGATTCCACGAATTTTCACAGGCGTGCCGATGTAAATGTCGTAGAGTACGTCAAGACTTTCGTTGAAGTGAACTGCTATTTTCAGTTTCCAAAACCCATCTGTTATTGTACCAATATATGGGTATATATTCCCGATGTCATATTCTGAATCATAAAAAGTGAAATTCATTGCGACATATCCAGTGATATATTCTGAAACAAAATTTTGAATCATATATAAATGTTTTGCTGCTAATGAAAATAGATGTTTGAATGATTTCATTTTTAAAAAAACTTACGGATATTCAATCTTTGATCAAGATATACATCAACCACATCAGATAGATAGAGGGCATCCGTTGTTAATGGAATCTGGAACTCTCTCAAGTTTACAGAATGGTTCATTGTTTGGTGAATAATTGTTGAATTTCTTTTTCCAATGACATTCAGACGGGTACCTTCAGTGATACTACAAATGAAGTTGATGTTTTCGTCTAATCTCATAGTTCTAGTGTTCATATTTGAGGCTCCGATTATCTGAACCACCTGCAAAACATTTGATTTTTATTTTACATCTATATATATTTATATATGTTCGTGGCTTCTAGTGAATTTTAATTTAAGTTAAACATAGTTTAAATTTTTTACTTACGTGCTGGGGTTTGAAGACCGCCCGAATCCTGTCTAAAGTTTCAAACGATGTCATTAACTTCACCTTCCAATCATGACCGTTTGTGAGCACGACAAACTGTCCATTGTCACTCATTGACAGAACCAATTCAACGAAGCAACTTTACGAACACACAATTCAATGTAACCTTTTTTTATTTGTTTTATTACATATATATATATATATATATTTATATATATATATATATATATATATATACTTTCATCTGCTTTAGCAACTTACATTGTTTGATCTCCTCCTATGATAGCTTCAAACAATGATTTCGGAGAAATCAAACTCATCGGGTCTTGACAAAATTCTTTGTTGAAGTCCTCCATGTTGTCTTAATAAAAACTTTTCACGGAAAATTTAAAAAATTGTTTTTTTTTCGAAGTGCTGCAATTTTCATTTGATGAATCAATTCAATAACAAATTATTTTGTATTTTTTTAGTTTATCACCTTGATGACAATAGCAACTGAAAAAATTTGTCCGTTTACAATTCACGTTGCTATGGTCACACTGTCGTCAGATGTTTTCCTTCAAAATTTGTTAATTCCGAATACGAAATGTTGATTAGGAGCGCTTGGGGGCGCTACACTCGTCGGTAAAGAAGATTTTTGTCGTGCTACAATTTATCATCACCAGTCACCAGCATTGAAAATTGCAATCGCAACATTGAAAAATACACCTGTTACTGAATTTTTAGCTCACATTTCGCACTGACTGATCGCATAAATCACCAGGTATGTTTAATATAAATTATCTCATTTTGATTGTTACAATAAATTTACTGTTTTGGATACTTGAATTCATATCAATTATTTGAAATTTTTGAGGTTAGATTGAATAATTTTTTTGCAATGATAATTATGATTGACTTACAAGTAAAATTTTATTTACAGGAACTTAAAATGGATTACTATGGTGAATTTTGCAAGGATCCCACGAAATTAGTGTCGAGTAAAGAACTTTTCGAAAACATACAAGCCAATGATGGCACTGTGTATGTTTGGTTTTATTCTAACTTATCTTATGTTTATTTTGATTCTTATCTGATTGATTGATCTGATTGAACATTTCTATTACGTCGGTATTTTTCTTATTAGATGTTTTGTTGGAATGGTGCATGCTATACAATTTTTTCAACCAAGCGATGATACTGCCAAAGAACGAATGGTTGTGATATTGACGAATAATACTACGGATAATTACAACCCAAAAACTGATTGGAAAGTGCAGATGACAATCTGGGGAAAAGATGTGAAACGACTAAAGTCGTTCTTTGACACGTCGTTTGTAAGTTTTATAGAAAATTATACAAAAGTAATTCAGTAACTTGAAAGTAAAATAAATGGTTAATTCTTTTTCGACATTTTTTGCGAATATGTTTTTGATAATTTAATTAAAAAATAGGAAACCATGTACAATTTTTAAAATATTTTTTGTGAGATTCATTTTATGAAGATGTTGTAAATGGAGTTATCTGTCATTGTCTCTGAAGCTTAATGTTATTATAAAACAAACACCTTAATTAATTTTAAATTATAAAATAGGTTCTGCATGTAATCGGAGCTGCAGTAAAATCACGTTATATTGGAAGCGGTGGTGATGTCGACTACGATCTTTCAGTTCGCGATTATACAATAATTCAAGTAGTGGGAAAAATTCAAACTGTCGAACCAAAGAAATCAGCCGATAGCTATCAACCGATCATCTTGAATGATGAAATCATAAAATTTGATTCGAAACCAGGTAAAAAATTATATCTCATTTAGGTGAGACACAACTAAATTTCTTTCTTTTTACGATCTTTAATGCCGTCTTTCATCGATCTATAAGACTTATGTATCACCTCAAGTATAAATATTTGAGATTTCATCTGTATGTAACAATATTTTGTTATAAATATTTTCCAGTGGCCTTGGAAGCATTCTTGAAAATGGAATTTTTACATAATCCAAGATCAGATTTTTGTGAAGGATGTGTCGCATTTGACAGATTTAAATTTTTGATCGGCTGCCATGATTCTTCTTTATCAGGGAAGCATACTGTCGGGACAAAGTTGAAATTGAAGGGCATTATAAAATGCAGTGGGATGCCCTTTTATTTGGAAGTAAATAAAAAAGATGACGTTGAGGTGATTCCTGGACAAACAATGACATCTGACGAATTGAGAAAAGCGGTTTATTTTCCAAGAAAGAGAACCGCCGAGGACATGGTATTTTTCAATTTCCACTAATTAATTTTAGTGACTGAGATTAATTTTAGTGTTTTAATTCTTGACTTTCAGAATTAACTAAAACATGTTTTATGAATATATTTTTTATAATGCAATTAACAAAATTTAAAAACCTAATGTTTATTTTATGAAATTTTTAAATTAATTGAAATTCTTGTAAATGGATCCATCTGATGAGCTACTTCACTAATAATTTTAAATTTTAAAATGCCTTAATGTATTTTTCACGTTCATTTCAGGATACCCAATAAGGAAGATTTGAATTCAAAGATTTACAACTACTGCAATATTAAAAATATTCCTGTTTAATTTTTTTTATAATGTGGTGAGAATTTTTATATCACTTTTTCTTCTTTTTTCTAATCTTACATATATTTTTGAATTTTTGTTCTTCTAGACATATACATCATAACATACATGGACATTCATTCAATTGTTTTTCTAGATGAATCTTTTCTCTCTAACCTGAAAAAGTATTCTTATTGTATCAAAGAACTCGTTTTCTCTAGAACCAATAAGTATTACTATTGGAACCAATAAGAACCATTATTACTATTATTATATCAAAAGATCGGTTTAAAAATGGATACAATTAAAAAAAAAATAATCGATTCAAGTTTATTCACCTGTTCAGATCTGATTAATTGCCTCCAAGAAAACGACACTACCTTGTAAATAACTTTTGTCTAAATTATGAATTTTTTATTTTATAAATTTTAATTCATTAACATTTTTACAATTTTAAATATTTCATTTTTTCAGCGAGTTTCTTGGGTACGTGACATGCATAAATGCGTTAAAAACGAAAGTCAACGAAAGGACCAAGAAATCTTCAACTCGATTCGTGTTTATAATGAGCAATGGCAAAGACTCTTTGCAGTTCATAGCTTGGGGACGACTGGCTGAGCAGTATGCCAAAACCATCACAGAGATTGGAATGGTTAGTTGAACATTTTTATCATTGTTACAAAATTTTTGATTTTAACTCCGTGGCTTCCGGTAATAAACAAAAAAAGTGTTTTTCATATTTTTGACTGTAGAAGATTTGAATTTGCGAGTTTCATATTATTTTTTTCAATTGATCTGTAATATTCAAAATTGATTTTTAGATTATATCATTTGAAAGATTGGAAGTGAAGAAGAGCAAATTTATTTCTAAGGACGTTACGTGCAGAACGTACGAAATCATTATTTTGGACTGTACAAAATGCGAGATATTGGGATTTCATGAGTTTTCCATCAATCGTCAAACTCCGCAAAATATTACTGTTGCCATAGAAGATGTGCGGCTATATGTTAATTCCGAAGTCGGTAAGTATAATAAGTTCCAAGTTTGAATTGAATTGGCAATTTTTTATAATCCCGTATAATAATAAATAACATTATTTTTCAATTTCAGTGGTAACCGGTTACATAGCCATGCCATTCAGCTATGTATCAGATGATAGCAAAATGTTTTACGTCGGAGTAATCACCGATGGTAGTTACAAGTTAAATGTCATCATTTCACCCGATGGAGAGATGTCGAGGTCGAATTTCATCGGCAACCAAGTGTCACTGAGCGGGCATGTTAAATGCCCCAAAGAGAAGCCAATTTATTTATCTTGTAATTCGACAAAAAAAATAAAGTTCAACAATGACGAAGAAGATGAAGACGCGCAAGAAATCGTCATGTCCATCGACATGATTCTCGAAGGATATAAACCAATACCATAATTACAGTAACACTTTTGTTGAACAGAAGAAACTGATATTAGTTCTAAATATTTTCAATATACCTATCTGATAATTTGTCAGTAATTTTCTTTAAGTAGTAATTATTATATTATATTGCAGTAGTTGTAATTCTTCCTTTGAAATAACCAAAAATATTTGAACTGAATTATTCGAATTTAACATAAATTTTTTTTTCAAACAAAAAACAATTGTTAAACCATTTGTTAATTATTATTATTGTTGTTCATCAGCGCAATTGTAAGATTTTCAAACTGTTTATTCAATAAAAAAAAGCGTTCAAACTAAAATATTTATTGAATTAATTTAATCTACTGGGAACTTTTAATTTGCTCCGATTTCGTTATCAACTCAACTTGAAAATTTTTTCGCTCGTTTTTCAATGATATAATTTTCATTTAAATTTCAGTTAAAATTCTTACAAAAACTTTACAATGTATACAATAAATTCAGACACTCGGAAGCAAAAAAAGATAATTCCAATCATTAATTTATTACAAAGAAGAATGATGGATATCTTATTCTCATTAGTTATTCAATTGAAATTATATAACCAAGTTGGATCAGCTATTTGGAGAATAAAACGTTTATTCTAAACGCCTGTCAAAAAATATAACTAAATATAATTTTTATTTACAATCACGCAATGACTTTTCACTGTTCTCACATCGAATTGTATTACACTCGCGTCGAATGCAAATGTACAAATGTGTCATTTTGAATGTAAACAAACCGGGCTGTCAAAAAATAAAACGAGGAGACACGAATTCGGCCGCAGATCCAACTTCAGGGTGTCATCAACTTTTTAAAACGGGACATCATATTCCAGATGTTCTAAGCTCGTAGCCTTAAGGATCCAGGTCACAAGCTTGGAGCATCAGATATATTTTTCTTCAAAAAAACAATTTTAGGCAATTTTGTAAATGAATTATACGTTTTGAAACTTGATATTTTTTCATTTTTTTTTGTTTCGTACCTGATACTTTTTCATACGTTATCGTTTTTTTGCGATTAATATTTTCATAATTCAATTATTAATAACTAACATTTTTTTAAGGGTATCCTACTATTAATAGCTAAAACGAAGATATCATTTAAGGTATCTTCGGGTGAAATATGTCAGAAATAAATTTGTGATTTATTAAAAACTACAAAAAAAAAATTTAAAAAGCCTAATTCAATTAATCAAAAACAAAAGAATTTAGTCTTTACGACTAAATGTTGACTGATTCATGAATTTGATGTAATTTGTGAATTTGATTGTAATTTTTTAGGGAATTTGAATTTTTCATATCCTTTGTACACGGAAGACTAAACTATTGTACCTTGCACTTTTGCATAAGATCAGTGAGCTGGCTCTAAGATTGAAATATTCCTTGCAAATAGTGCATGGCGATTTCGAGGCTGCACCCATTGCGGCGATTGCAAAAATTTTCCAAAATGCCAAGTTTTTTGGATGCTGGTTTCATTACCAGAACGTAAGACTATTTCAAAGAATAGAACACAAATGATTTGATTTTATCTGTGGCTGTGAGGAAAAACCACTTAACTACCAGTTGAAAACATTAAAAAATAAAAGTTGAAAAAATTTTTTAAACAAAATTAGAGTTCTGAATAATGTTGAAACATATGGATTATAGTTTTTTAATCCCCATAGAAACACTTCTATGAGTTCGTCTGGTAGAAGTAGATACAAAAAAAACAACGTAAAATATGTTTTAACGTAAATTTACAAAAAAACACTTAACTGGTTTTTTCACACAGCCACAGATATATATGGCTGAGTGTCAATTTGACTAAATGACAAATTGACCAAATGGCAATTTGACTAAACGCCAACTTCAACTTGGCATGTCAAAAAATATATATTTTTTCACTGACAAGTGATTAAATGGTTTTTTACATTGTTTAATGCCCGTTTTCATAAAATTTAAATGAATTTAAATTTTTTAATGAAGGAAATCGTCTTTTTATCACAATTCTGTGACGGAAAAATAAAATTCTCGGGTTTTCTCGACGATGTACGCGTGATGCGTGGTAACAGCGGATAAGCTTTCCGAAGTTCGTCGCTTAAGAGTACGAAAAAATGCGTCGGTCAATTAAAATATGTTTGAATAGGCTATCAGTGGAAAAGTGGTAGTTTTGTATACTATTGTAAACCGGAGCGTAACTTCCATCTCTCGGGCAAGTGCTGGAAAGCATAAAAAATGCTCGAAGAGAGCCTAAAGAGAGCAACGTACTAATTTGGAACGACACTTGCGTCGTGGTCGTCTTTCTATTTGGTCACGATTGTCCTTTGCGAACAATTGTCCGACGGGTCCACTCATAACTTGAAGTAATTGTTCTTCGTTCGTAGTGTTTTAGTGGTTACAAAACTGAATGATTATGTAATGCATACAAACATAATAAGAACACCAAAAAAACTCAGAGTTGTGATAATTTTTAAAAATTTAACGTTGAACTTTTTAAACTTTTTAATTTTTTTCAAATTCCAATCTCTACAAATGCAACTTTATATAACTTTTCAAATTATTATCCTGAATTTCACTTGTACAAAGATAATAAGATACTGATCATAATGAAATTTTAACAAATGCAAAAAAATCTTCGTACAATATTACTGTTCTACATTAAATTACAGAAATTCCAGCTCTTTTTTTCTAATGTCTCCTCAAAGTAGCTTTTTTCTTAGTCCGAATTGCTGTCAGCTTGAAGAGAGGTCATTCGAGGTTTTTAGCCGTGCGTTTCGACGAAGGAGCTTCTTCTTCGCTCGAATCGTCAGTCATCATTTCTGCGAGGCAATCCTGAACAAAATATATTTATCAAATTGATTTGATATTTACATCATCGTTGGTCGAATTTTTATGTTAAAAATTTGTGAAAAAGCGAACTTTTATACGGTAATTATGAAATTACCTCGCATATCCCCGTTCTGATCACCACTTCACATTCATTGTCCGCGACGGAAAAATCAGAGTCAGAAAAGTCATCTGCACTAGACGAACGTGCATAAGCAGTGTTACCATCGGACATTTCGTCTTCTGCAGTCACGTACATTTCGGAAGCAGTTTCAGATTTAGAAACTGCTTTTTGTAAGCAGGTTGGAGACTTTCTATCTTCATTTTCGTTGTTCGTTCTATCTTCATGATTCTGCAACCATTTCAGGGTTAAGGAACAGTTGATCGTAGTTTTTGTTGTAAACCGTCCTCAGTATTTTCTTATCGATTGCAACATTCACTAAAATATTAAAAATATATAATTATAGTTTTTGAAGATGTTTAGATATTGGAACACACATAACCGTCTTTGTAAAGCGTTAATTCATCAGCGAAAAAGAGAACAGTAATGTAAATTGATGAGAATGTTCTAATAATTTATAAACAAAGAATGTACTCTCTAATTTGTCAACTGTCGGGTCAACCAGTTTTCCTGCTTCTTTGACTGCTTTCTCTAATGAGATTAAGTTTTCGTCAATCAAGTTTCACAGAGCATTGCAGCCCATGTTCTTGAATCTGGTCTCGGCGCTTCTTCGACGAGGTAAATCGCAAGAGTTTTCGCTCGTTGCGATGTCAACAATGTTTCGTTCGTTCAACTCTACCATATATTCTATTGAAATAAATTCATATTGATTTAGTATGACATTGTTGTATAAAAGTATTATTCAAAATTTTTTAATAGGAACCTCCCTGGTAACAGAAATTTATTGTCACTAGATAAATTTGAAAAAGTGGAAAACTAAAAAAAGAAAATATTCATGAAAATTAAAAATTGTTTCAATAAAAATAATTAAATTGTCATCATTACCGAAAAATGTTGACAGGCAAGGATTCTTTCGAACGTGTTGTCGCCATCCTGCATGGTAAGATTCTTCCGAATTGTTTGTTTTCACTGGTAGTTTAAAAACACTGAAGTTTTTTGGTCCGATAACATTAATCCGGTACGATTCAAAGTACTCGAAGAGTGGTTCCATCAGCTTTTGATTTTCTTTGCGACACAAAGCTTTCACGATTTGGAATCCTTCTTTGACAAGATCGTGCCGCAAGAACGCTAAGCCAACCAGGCGATAAATAGTGTTTTGGGCATTCTTTTTCAAATCTTCGTCCAATGGGACATCCTGTTGCGCTTGTCTTTCGAGTTCAATCTGTATACTCTTGTTTCTCAATGAAGCTCGTCGGGTCTGAAAAGAGAGAATAATTTTCAATAAATAATATTTATTCTGCAATTTAGATTTTTCAACGGTCTAATTATAGTAAAATGTTACTGGAATTTAAAATACAAAATACGAATATTTGTGTGGCTTCCGGTAAAAACCAGACATCAGTCATTCAAATGAAAATGTTTCACATCTATTATTGAGCGTTAGATAAAAAGATAATTCCTTGACACTTAATGTTCGAAAAATATTAATAAAGAATAATTTTAGCAAAGACAATGTAAAATTTTGAGTCAAAGTAAAAAATCTAAAAACCACTTGTCTGACTCTTATTACCGAAAGCCACACATTTGATCTGTCGTTTTTTGATTGTACTATGTTAATTTGTTAAGGTTTTTACGTTAGAAATTAGTTATTTATGACGATAAAATTTATGACGGGAATATAAAATAAAATTTTTAACAATCTAACAATCCATCCATATAAATATATTCTTATTTATTTCACTGAACAATTACTTGAGCAGCGAGAATGTCAACGTTTATTTTTTGCAAGATGCCTTCGTAACGACTTCTCTTCATGATAGCCTGAGAGTGAATATAATAAACATGATCAAAAAAGATGTTTTCGTTTCATAATTCAGTTTAAGCATGTGTATTGTTATTTATTTAATCATTACTTGTGCGAAATGAAACAAGCAATGGACGCTGATGATTCCATTGGAAGCGTATGAAACTGCATTTATTATAGCAAGCTCATAGCCACTCATGCAAGTTTCAAATTCAAACTCGTCTAATACATTCTGATTTATGTAAACACATACTTCGACGTATAAAGCTTCGGTTTTGTCCGACATCAAAACCCACACAGTTGGAAAATTCTGTTATACGAAATGGTGATTATAAATAATAAGTATCGGTAGGTAATGAGAGAGAAATAACAATATCAGTATTACAAGTTAGAACGGTACCTTCAGCTCTTTGCGAACCATGAAAGTGACAAGCTGATATACATCGTCAATTTGAGGTGTGACGTAATGAGTACCATCGACGGTCATGTGGTACTTTTTGTTTGTGCTCTCGATTGACAATAAGTGATTAGTCATGTGCTTGCTCCACAATATTAGAGCCGAAGATCCTCCTGAAGTTTTCACGAGAAACAAGTTCAATTCCCCAGTTTTGCCTTCCATGTCTAGATAAGTCATGGGTTTCATTTCAAGCTGTTTCGGCAAGTCTTCTAAAGTTTTGCAGTTAGGAAGCTTAATCCCTTTAAAAAATACAATTATTGAGAGTGAAGGAGTATTGCAACATTTGATAAAAATAAGGTAGAGTAAAAATAAACAAAAAATAAACAAAACAAAACAGTATTTGAAAATCTTGAACAATTGTATTAATTAATTTAACTACCATTGTGATGACGATTAATTTTAATTCATTTTATTGTAGTAAGATAATCAAAGGTGTTTATTTTCATTCCATTTTACTCGATGCGATTTTCTGTTTTTTCAATCTACTATTTTTTATAAATCATACTTTTGATTTGGAACTATTTGTTAAATAAAAATGTTAACAGAATACACACCAGCGGCACTGTAACGCATCATGTTTCTTTTGACAGTCGATGCCGGTTTGACTATAGCGGCTTCGGGGTTCCTATATTGCAAAATATTGGAAACATTTTAATCATCTATAAATTTTTATAATAGAGTAAATGAAATTTCATCGAATGTTCAGTTTTAATACGCACACTTGTGCAATTCTGTAATATGCGTTATTGAATTGCACGAACGGTTTAGCCATCTCAGACTTCAAATCATCGGTCATCTTTCTGACTTTTTGAAAAGTCACATCTCGTTGGTAGTTGTGGTCTTGTCTGAAAGTTATTACTTTCTTTTTGACATCGATGGTGTCTCGGATTTTGCAACCAAGTTCAGTATATCTATCGCATCGAAGATAACTGAAATGATAAAATATGAGATCAAAAGGCCTGAAGTTAGAGAAGAATAAGAGAACAACAATTGATTAAAAATTGATTATATTTTGTTTAAAAATATTTGTTTTATTGGTTATACTGGAAAAACAAATTATGAAAATGTACAGCAAAATTTAATACGCTAATTCTTTAATGATACAAAACTCAAAATTATCAAATGCTTTTAACTATAAAATTTCTGATGGAAAAAGACTTTTGAATAAAAAAAATATTTTGTAATTTTTTACTATTAATTTTATACAAAACAGCTTGTTTATTAAAAAGATCTGTTTGATTCAGTGATTTTTAATCACACCAAAAACCAAAATAAAATCAAAATAGACTTTGTACATCGATGTAACTTCTCCGCCAGAACCATCCAATCGCCGATTTTGTTCTCCTTCGTTATCTCCGACACTGCTCTCTTGATCTACCTCATCTGCACTCGAATCTGCTTCACCAGGCTCTATTTCTACTTCTGGAGTTGTCTTCCTTTTTTTTGAGCGGTAGACTCTGTTGATGTGATAATTAAAACCATCAATATATATGAGCTCATCCGCAAGCCGTCTTTTCCCAGGCAATCCAATGGATATTATTTCATCCACTATTGAAAGATGTCAAAAATCAAAATCAAAAACTAATTCGACATAATGCTTCAATAATTTAATTTTAATTAAATTATTAAAGCATAAAATGATTAAATACTTTTAATGTTTTCACATCCTGTCGAACTGACTTGTCAAACACCTCGACAAATGACTGTCTGAAATGTAAGCAAGAAATTGATACATAAAAAACAATTTAGAAGTTAAGCTATAGGATTCACTGCAAAAAATAATGTTTTAAATGAAACATTTTTGTAATTACTTTTTGAACATTCCAAAATGTTCTCCAAACTGAAGAGATAGAAGAACATTTTAAATGTTCAAAAAGTGACTACAAAAACGTTTCATTTACAACATTATTTTTTGCAGTGTTCTGATTTAATCAGTTTTCATTTTCAATATAAATACTTTTAAATCAACTGTTATAAATGAATTTTTTATTTTCTTTTATTTATATATTTTTTATTAGTTCATTTATTTTTTTCGGTATGAAAAAATGCAATTTTCTAAAAAAGGAGGTTCATTTTTTCTAATTAATTCTTAATGCTTTGATGATTGAAAATTGCATAGTAACACAAAAACCTAGTTAAAAAAAACTGTATGATCATAAAAAGGTTGAAGCTTACAATATCGTATGATTAAAAATCAAATCTCTTCTACTATTCCAAAGAATACCTTGTCACGCATAAATTGATCCTCGTGGTCCTTCAAATTAGTGCGTTGCTCTCTTTAGGATCTCTTCGAGCAGTTTATATGCTTTCCAGCACTGGCCCGAGAGATAGAAGTTACGCTCCGGTTTACAATAGTATACAAAACTACCACTTTTCCACTGATAGCCTATTCAAAAATATTTTAATTTACCGACGCATTTTGTTTGTACTCTTAAGCGACGAACTTGGGAAAGCTTATCCGCTGTTACCACGCATCACGCGTACATCGTCGAGAAAACCCGAGATTTTTATTTTTCCGTCACAGAATTGTGAAAAAAAGACGATTTCCTCCATTAAAAAATTTAAATTCATTTAAATTTTATGAAAACGGGCATTATACAATGTAAAAAACCATTTAATCACTTGTCAGTGAAAAAAATATATATTTTTTGACATGCCAAGTTGAAGTTGGCGTTTAGTCAAATTGCCATTTAGTCAAATTGACACTCAGCTAGATATACTAATCCAAATAAAAAACGCAACACTTTAAATGTAATTCTTATGTGACGTGTTGCGTTTTTTATTTGAACCAGTGTATATATATTGTAACCCGTTGGGTAATTTTTCTAAAACTAATTTTTTTTCTTTTTTTTTTCTCTTTTGAGACTTGTTGGGCGCCAGGTTGTTTCAACAACCTTTCTTCCGGCGGACTACCGGCGGAGAGCACAAAACTATTATCGCATT